>CAUYQG010059863.1:0-73947 GCA_963574415.1 Tarsius wallacei | reverse complement strand
TCAGATGTGACTTCATCTTTTGTGTTTCTGATTGTATTTATTTGGGCTTTTTCTCTTTTTTTCTTGGTCAGTCTAGCTAGGGGACCATCGGTCTTGTTTATCCTTTCAAAGAACCAGTTTTTGTTTCATTGATTTTTTGTGTGTTATCTTTTTGTCTTCTATGTTCCGGATTTGGGTTTTTATTTTGATGATCTGGATTCTTCTGCTGAAGTTAGGGTTTTGGTGGTCTTGCTTTTCTAGCTTCCTAAGGTGATTTGTTAGACTGTTAATTTGTGATCCTTCCATTTTCTTCATGTGGGTTTGTAGAGATATGAATTCTCCTCTTACTATAGTTTTCATGGTATCCCAGAGATTTTGGTAAGATGTTTCTTCTTTCCAGGTATCTTTTAATCTCTGTTTTGATTTCATCATTGACCCAGGAGTTGTTTAGCATCATGCTATTTAGTGTCCATGTCTTTGTTGGTTTGGGGGGAACCTTGTTGGTGTTGATGTTTATTTTTATTCTACTGTGGTTCGAGAAGGTGCATGACAAAATTTCAATCTTTAGAAATTTGTTTGTTTGATTTATGGCCAAGTATGTCGTCGATCTTAGAGTACATTCCATGTGGTGATGAGTAGAATGTATATTCCGTGGTCTTTGGGTGGAGTGTTCTGTAGGTATCAATTAAGTCCATTTGGTCAAGAGTCACACTGAGGTTCTGGATCTCATTGCTGATTTTTTGTTCTGATGATCTTTCTAGGGTTGTGAGTGGGGTATTGAAGTCCCCAGCTATGATAGTGTTAGAATCAATATCTTTTTTGAGTTTTCCTAGAAGCTGCTTTATGAAAGTTGGGGCTCCTATGTTGGGTGCGTATATGTTAAGGATGAATATTTCTTGTTGATGGAGTGAACCATTTATCATAATGTAGTGATCTTCTGTATCTTTTTTAATTTTCAATAGCTTAAGCGGTATTTTGTCTGAAATTAGGATTGCAACTCCTCCTTTTATTGTAGAGACTAGATCTCATCAAGTTGGCCAGGTAGGTCTCGAACCCATTGGCTCATGCAGTCCACCCACCTTGGCCTCCCAAAGTGCTGGGATTACAGGCTGAGCCACCGAGCCTGGCCAATATTGTTTTCAAGAATCTTCATATTTTTATTCATCAGCAGTATATCTCCTTTGGAAAAATATCTATTCAGATCATTTGTTCATTTTAATAGGGTTATTTTTCTATTCTTTACTCATTTTTAAATGTTCTTCATGTGTTCTAGACACAATTTCTCATCAAATAAATGGTTTCCAAATATTTTTCCTATTATGCATTATCTTCTTATTTTACTTCCATCTTTTGAAGCATAAAAGTCTTTGAGCTTGATTAAGTTCATTATTTTCTTCAGTTGCTGTGCTTTTGGTGTCATATCTAAGAAACTATTGCCTAAACCAAAGTCACAAAGATTTACATATATGTTTTTTTCTAAAAGTTTTAGTTTTAGTGCTTGCATTGTATAGGGTGGGAGGTAGGGGCCCAACTTTATTCTTTTGCATGTGGATACCCAGCTTCCTCAACTCTTTGTTGAAAATATTATTATTTCACCTATTGAATTGCTTTGCACTCCTGCAGAAAAATGAATTGGCCATAAATACAGAGACTTCTTTATAGACCTCAAATTTATTTTCACTGGTCTATATGTTTATTCTTATACTGATGCCCCACTGTCTATACTACTGTACCATTGTAGAAAATTTTGAGATCAGTAGTGGATGTCTTCAAACTTTGTACTTCTTTCTCAAGATTGTTTTGGCTATTGTACCTCTATTATTATATTTCCATAAAATTATAATGTCAACTTGTCAGGTTTTTCTTTAAAAAAAAAAAGCAACTAAGATTTTAACCAAGTTTGCTTTGAATACATATATACATAGATCACTTTTGGAATGTTTCTATTCTGGCAATAGTGCCTTCCATTTCATGAATATGGTATATCTTTCCATTTTTTAGATTTTGGGTCTCCATTAATTTATCTCAACAGTGTTTTGTAGTTTAGTGTAAATGCCTTATATTATCTAGTATAATGGGCATTGGAGACTCAGGACGGGGAGTGTGGGAAGGGGTGGAAGGATGAAAAATCACCTGCTGGGTACAGTGTGCACAGGTGTGGGTAGTGAGTACACTTAAAGCCCAGACTTCTTTGCCACTATACAATACATCCATGTAACCAAAACTATTTGTACCACATAAAGATAATGGCATAAGATGAAAATATAAAAGTAAATATAAAATAAAAGTCTTACATTATTTTGGTTTAATTTATTTTTTATTTTTGATGAGTTTATACATAAATTGTTTTCTTAATTTCATTTATGGATTGTTCATTGTTAGTGCATAAAAATACCACTGATTTTTGTGTATTGATCTTGTATCCTGTAACTTGCTGAACTTGTTTATTAATGCTGCTAGTTTTTATGGAATATTTTAGGAGTTTATATACATACAAGGTTATGTCTTTATCTTGCTTCTTATCTTGAGGAGAAACTTTTCTATCTTTAACTATTAAATATAATATTAACTGTGTTTCATAGATCCTTTTTCTCAGGTGAGAAATTTCCTCCTGTTCTTGTTATACATCAATGCACCACATAACAATATTTTGGTCAATGACAGATATGTGACTGCGGTCCCATAAGTTACAATGGAGCTGAAAGCATCCTTACTGCTTAGTGACATTGTAGACATCATGACTTAATAATACAATGCATTATTCACTTGTGGTGTTGCTAGTGTGAATAAACCTATTGCACTCCCAGTTATTTAAAAGTATAACACATACAGTTATATATAGTACATAACACTTGATGATGATAATAACTATGTGATTGATTTATGTATTTACTGTATTTTTATTGTCATGTTCTAGTGTACTCCTTTTACTTGTTAAAAAAAAAGTTAACTATAAAACAGCCTCAGACATGTCCTTCAGGAGGAATTCCAGAAGAAAGCATTGTTATCATAGGAGATCACAGTCCCATTTGTGTTATTGTCCCTGAAGAACTTCCAGTGGGACAAGATATAAAGGTGGAAGACAGTAATGCTGATGATACTGACCCTGTGTAGACCTAGGTTAAAACATGTGTTTGTAATACTATAAGAAAAGGATCGACAGTGGTGGGACTCTATGGGGGGGATACAGGGAGGGCAAGGGTGGTGGGACTAATGGTAGTCAATATCTATCTGGGGACGGGGGGACACCCCTTATCAACAAAGGTGACTGAATGATGCATATTTGTATACCTAACCCTTAATTGTAAACCACAATTTTAAAATAAAAAATATGTTTAAAAAAAATTCAACAGGAAAAAAGTTTACAGTTAACAGTATTGCTCAAGTTATTGGTTATAAAAAAAATTTACAGACTCTACTCTTTCTACTTTAATTAAAAAGATGTTTGAAAATTAATTATTGGCAGTAGTGGAGTCTGCTTGGGGAAGGGGGAGCACACTTCATCAACAAGGGTACCTGCGTAATGAACGTTTGTCTATGTAACCCTGAATTGTACCCCACATCTTTAAAATAAAAAAATTAAAAGTTAAAATCAAAAACAAAAAAAACATGTGTTTGTGTTTTAGTTTTTATCCAAAAAGAGATATACATATTCTATATATATGATATAGAATATAGAATATGTTTATATATATAATATGTATATATATGCATATATACACACATATATATCTTAAAAAGTAAATATATATCATCTATATATAAATTTTCTAGAATAAGAATATAAAGAAAATATTTTTGTACGGTCACACAATGTGTTTTAAGCTAAATGTCATTTCAAAAGAGTCAAAAAGTTAAAATATTAAAGAGTTTATAAAGGAAAAATGTTACAGTAAGCTAAGGTTTATTTAGTATTGAAGAAAGAAAAAAATTTAAATAAGTTTAGTGTAGCCTAAGTGTACAATGTTTATAAAGTCTATAAAGTATAAACTAATGTCCTAGGCCTTCACATTCACTCACCCAGAGAAACTTCCAGTCCTGCAAGTTTCATTCATGGTAAGTGTCCTATGCCAGTGTGCCATTTTTAATCTTTAATACTATATTTTTGCTGTATCTTTTCTATGTGTAGATATAATTAAATACACAAGCACTTACCATTGTGTTACAGTTGCCTACAGTATTCAGTACAGTATCATGCTGTACAGGTTGTAGCCTAGGAGCAATGGGATATACCATGTGGGTTAGATGTGTAGTGGTCTATACCATGTAGGTTTGTAAATACACTCTGATGTTTGCGCAACAATGAAATCGTCTGATGACATATTTCTCAGGACATATCCCTATTGTTAAGTACTGCATGACTGTGTATCATAAAAAATGTTGTTGGCTTTTTAAAAATGTTTTTTCTCCAGCTTTGATGGATGAACAGGTGGTTTTTATTTTCTAATAATATGGTACATTACATTTGATTTTTGTATATTGAAACAAGCTTGTATTTCTGTGATAAATTCCACTTGATCATGGTGTATAATTCTATTTACATGTTGCTGGATTTGGTTTGCTATTCTTTTCATAAGAATTTTGTGTTTATACTGTATTAATAAGGGATATTGACTATAGTTTTTTTAATAATGTCTTTGTATAATTTTGGTATTGGAATAATACTGCCCCATAGCAAGAGTTGGAAAGTCTTCTCACCTTTTATGTTTTTTGGAAGAATTTTTAAAGGATTGATATTAATCCTCTTTATTGGAAGAATTTTTAAAGGATTGATATTAATCCCCTTTTCAATGTTTGGAAGAATTTACCAGCAAAACCATCTGTGCCTCTACTTTTCTTTGTGGGAACTTTTTAAATTACGAATGTACTTCATTTATTTATTAGAAGTCTATGCATATTTTTCTGTTTCTTCTTGAGCCAGTTTTTGTACTTTGTGGGCTTTTTTTAAAAAATAGATATTTGTCCATTTTATCTGTTATCTGATTTGCTGGCATACAGGTGTTTATAGTCTTCCCTTATAATTGTTTTTATTTCTGTAAAGTTGGCAGTAATGTATTCCATTTCATTCTTGATTTTGTTAATTTGAGTCTTATTTGTTTTTCTCTTGTTCAGTCTAGTTAAAAAGTTGTACATTTTGTTGATCATTGCAGAGAATCAACTTTTGGTTTTATTGATCTTTATTGCTGTTCTAGTCTCTATTTACACTTTAATTTTTATCTTTTTTTTTCTGCTACTTAGGGTTGGAGTTATAATTTTTTTAATGATTTCTTAATGTGGCAAGGTAGAGTTGGCTTGATATTTTTTCATTGTTAATATATATGTTTAAGAGTTACAAATTTTTCTCTAAATACTGTATTTGCTGCATTCCATAAGTTTTTGTGTGTTGTGCTTTTGTTTTTATTTATACTGTCTTTGCTAGATATTTTGAGATCATAATATTGTTGCCTCATTAGTATTTTTGATACTTGCTTGATTTGTCTCTAAGTTAAAGACATGAAGCTTGGCTGCTGGGCTCCCCCCGAAGCCTTGCACACATTGTACTGGGAGCTTATGTCTTTGGTTTTGAGTCTTTAGACTTTGGGATTTGAACAGGTAACCATGACGGGGACTGGGTACATATGTGTGCCTGTGGTGCCTTGCCTCATCCTCCCTGCCCCAGCTGTGCCTCCTGGCCATGCTGGGTGAGGTTGAATCCTCCAGGAATTCACAGCTCTATCCTCTGTCCTGAGCACTGCGTCTAGTATATCACAACTAATATTGGTAACTCCCTAGGTTTTCACTGAAAATGAGGATTACTAAGCATTAATGTTGTAATTAATATAGGTGATTAAAACTCCTAGATACTGGAGAAACAGTTCTGTATGTTACATGTACAAAGAAAATAGGATGTGTTATAGGTAAGAAAGCTTATAAGAAAGGCATGGGAATGTGGTTTTGTTGAGAAAAAATAATCTTGTCTTGTTTGGAAATTATTTAAAGGGTGTTTCCAATTGAAGGGGGAAAAAGTGAATAGATAAGCCTGGATGTAGTGGCTCATTCCTATAATCCCAGCACTTTGGAGAGGCCACGGTGAGAGGATTGCCTGGGCTCACGGGTTCAAGACCAGACCGGACAACCTGGCGAGACCTCGTCTCTACAATAAATCAAAAAATTAGGGTGCGGTGCTGCATGCCTGTAGTTCCAACTGCTTGGAAGGTTGAGGTAGAAGGATTGCCTGAGCCCAGCAGGTCGAGGCTGCAGTGGCTGTTAGCATGCCACTGCACTCCAGCCTGGATGACAGAGTGAGACTCCAACTCAAAAAAAAAAGAACAGATAAAATTAAATGAATATAGAAAGCTGAGGGAAATGTAGAAAAAATTTTAAGATATTGTAAAAGATTTATAGAAATCTTACCTTATGTACTCAAAAGCTGACTGATATTAGATGGATTTGTTTATAAAATTTTATTACAATTAGTTTTAGTATTAAGACACTAATGCAATGGGGGAGGGGACCAAAGTCAGGAAGCATGGTGACAGCCATAGTCCAAAGAGCACATGGCCACACCAGAGTCTAGCAAGGCAATGGCTGCTGGTTGATTGTGGTTGAGTCCTTTTATCCATTCCCCTTGATGGGGGAAGATCATTAGGTGATTGGGTGGTGGTCTGCTTCCACATCTTCACAAAGGGGCAGACAAACACAGGTACTGATGATGTCAGGTGATGGACAGCAGGCAGATGGGTGGGTTAGTCACATGATTGCTACCATGGTGGGGCTTATCTGAGTCACTGGGAGGGCTGATTAGGTTAACCCTGGGGGAGGAGTGATTCCTGAAAGAGACTTGTTAGACATTTGCAATTCACAAACTCAGACATTTGCAACTCACAAATTCCTTGACCTAAGGTGGGGTGGTCTTATTATTACTTTTATGACTTTGGTCAGCCAAAGGGTGATCTTTGATCTTCTGTCTTGACAAGAAACCTAAAAGTTTACTAGAGATTGTTATGCTAAACCATGAATGGTTAGGCTGTCCTGGTTTTGCATCTGAAGGAGATTTGCTGAGGGGGCTGGTTATAGGCTGCTGCTTGTTCTGTAGTAGAATGTCTGAATGCTTGCTAATGGTTACGCTGAGGCAAAAGGACTAAAGAATAAGCTAAGTTTCTTCTAGGTTTCTAAAGGTACCTTTAATAAACTACAGTTGTCTTTCTTCCTTTTTTTGTTTTTGTTTTGTTTTGTTTTGATGTCTTATAATTTTCATTGCAAGCCAGGCATCTTAAATAATATAATGTAGCACCCCTGGAAAGCAGTTCACTTCTCATTTTCATAAGAGTTGTTCTGCCAGTTTGCTGTTGTTGTTGCTATATGTTTATTTTGTGACTTTCTTGATTATATATTCTCTGTTGTATATGACCACTGGAGCCTCTGCTCAGTTTGGTAGTCAGCTAATAATTGAACGTAGATTTCCTTAAATGTATTGATCCAATAAGCCTTCCAGCATTTGCCATGGGTCTCTCTGTATGTAAGGTGGTATTTTTTTAATGGTCTGACAAATCTGCCTTCTCCATCACTTCCTGTCTGTGGAGAGTCTAGAAGTAAACATGAGGTCAGACACTTGGACCCTTGCAGCTTTTTCCAAGGCATGTCACAACCCTGCATGTGTGTGAGACCTTCTCTATTCCCAGGAATATCATGGAACTTTTCAAAGTCCCTTATGGACATCTCAGTACTCAGATTTTTCCTTTTTTCATTTTTGGGGAACTGTGAGGTCATTTTTTTGGTCAGCTTTTTTATTTGCCCCAAATGCTTTTTCTGTCTCTGGCAGCTGTGAAGTTAAGCAATTGCCACTTTTTAAAAAATGCCCTAGGGACAATGCATGAACTCTGAGTCACATCAAGTAAAGACAAACCCTTGAGTGTAGGTTTCCGGGAACCACCAGACATGTCCAGTAGCGGCAGGATTTAGAGACTTCTGACCCCTGCTAGCCCCTCTAGTGGCTGCTAGGCTGCTAATTTTCACAGCGTTCTTGATTGTGAGGCTACTGGTTTTCAAGGCTTCTGCAGAGCTGATGGAGGAGGGCTGGAGTCAGAAAAGTAAAAATGCCACAAAGCTCTCACGAAGATTTAACATTGTTCTTAAATAAAAATGCTTGGGTTGTTGTAAGACTTAGGTAATTTCTAGAGTCTTAAAGATGTTTATTTTGACAATTTTGCCAGTATTCACATTGCTTTTATGGAAGAGCAGATTTTTGAGACCTGACTCCACCATTCTAGAAATTCTTTTTTAATCTTTAACTGGACATTGTAAAAATAAAGAGCACTTGCCTTGTAAAAGGTGCTTAACTACTAAAATGTCTAGTACTTAGGAAGAACTAAATTGGTATAGAAGTATCAAATATAGGAGGTATGAAGGATAATGAAAAAAGTAGAAACTATTAGCTTAGAAGAACAACCGCTCCACCGAGGCTGTGACTCAGATCTCTCAGGAAGCGTGTGACTTCCTCAGGCACACACAGGGCCCCCAATGGTGAGGACCCTGTTGGGGGTGGCAGACTGGGTTGTGAGTCAGAGGTGAGCACTGACATACCTACTCAAGCTGCCCACTGGCTGCTGCACCAGGTCATGCCAGACTTGAAGGCCCTTCCTCTTGCTATGTTCTTTCTGTTCCCCCAAGCACCCATTATTGACAAATCCTCGCATTGCCAACTGGCAAAAGGGATGTGTACGGTGTCCAGTTCCAGTCTCACAAATCAAGGCCAGAAAAGGTGAATTTGGAGCGGAGAGGAAATATATGGATATCTGGCACTACATCTTTTGGTGATGGAAATGTAATCCTCTGTAATGTATCCAGCTCTGGTCTCTGCCACCCACACTGAAGCCAGCACTCTATAAGTAGCCCCAAATGGAAGCTTTTTTACTCAAATAATGTCTGATCTTATCAAGACACACAAGTTCCTTTTATCCAGGAAGATTTCATTCTCTTAGTCAACCTTCAAATTTTCTTATGCTCATCTGGTAGTTTCTTTGAATGTGTGAATTTGTATTTATTTTAGCATTGTATCTGAAATCGGAATAGCTGATAGCTAAAGTTGGTAAGCTTTCAATTCAATTATAGAATTGGCCACTTAGTGAAGCATATTTTATAATCTGGGAGGTTGATTCAGACTCATTATATTTGGGGGGTATGACTAAGTCCTGAGCCGCTACCTTCCAAAATATAAACCATTGCCAGTTGCTTTTCTTTACAGCAGGAAACAATGAAAGAGCAGAGCTAGGGAGCCAAGCAATAGCACCCAGAGAACAAATGTCCCCCCATCCTGTGTGCTCACTGCAATGGGCCTCCGGGACGCACCATGGCAAACTCTTCTGATAGCATTTTTCAAATGACTGTTTATTTGAGATGTCATTTTCCATTACAGCTGCCTAGCTACATGTTTATTTACAAAACAAAGAACTGATTTTGGGCAAACATGAAAACTAAAAACATTTGGCCCAGGATACCGTAAAGAACTATCATTTGAGTAATTTTTACCTAGCAAATTTAGGCTATTTCAGAGAGCATAAAATTGCCCCGAAGCTGATGCATTTGAACTCTTTGTCATCCTGATGAATTGATTGAGGGTTGCCTTTACTCTCCATCTAGGAATGTGATGAAAGTCACCCTAAAGTTCATCTGCATTGGAATTTAAGATTAAGAAGTAGTGCAAAATGTAATTTTCTAGAATATGAAATGCCAGCAACAATCTGAAGGAGGAGTAATAACAGACCCTTTTCATTAGAAAGTCACTTCAGAGACCAGGCATTAACCCAAACTAATGGGGGCAACATCACTGCATATTGGGTTGAACTAGTTAGGAACTTTTGCTTCTGAAGAAAGAATGGCAAGTTTTGTTGGGGCTATGAAGGGGGAATAAGGAAAACAGAAGACTTGAAATAACAGAACATGAAATTTATCCAATTGCCAAGATGACTTTGTAACCAGAATTTGAGGACTCACAGGAAATTTTGCCGCTTTGAAGACTTGCCAGGAGATTATTTTCACCCGTGAGGTAGAATCAGAGACAGAGGGTTTTTTGTTCCACAAGGTCAGCCTCAGAGAAGAAGTTGTGACCCCAAACCCCCCTGAAGCATGTATCTCCTGCAGAGAGCTCCTGAATCCCTCTCCTTTCCAATTTCCAGCAGTGGGTGTCAGATGAGTTGAGTGCACACCTGTCTGGGGACCTCATAGCTCAGAGGACAGCATGCCGGTGTCCTTTCAGAACAATTTGCAAGTTTCTTGATGGTGTTAGCCACTGGGAATATTGGATGACTGGCAGAGTAATTTCAAAAATAAGAAGTATGGACAATGAAATGTTTCTAAGACTAGTCTCCATGGAGGTCTTGAAGGTTAAACAGAAACAATATAGGCATCTCTAGACTTTAGTTTCCTTACCTGCTCAAAGAGAGGTGGGTTACGGGTGGGCCACGGTCCATACATGACTTCCCATGACTAAGCCAGCTGGCTTTTCCCTCTACAAATTGGTGACCTAGGATAGATCTTTTCAAATGACAACAGCCCAACCCAGTCTGGAGCACAAAGGATAGTATAGGCCCTACCACTGAGAGATACTCTGCATTACTTCATGCACAGTTAGATTTTAAATGGTCCTATTTCCCTTGTCTTTATAGCAGGCAGGTTCCATGCCCAACTTTTGCAGTTCCAGGCTAGGAACGACCCCCTTACTATTGTTCCATCTATACTGCAGTTCCCATGGACAGGAAAGGGCTGCTCAGAATGTGTAGACTTGTGGGTTTTGGAAATTCAGTCTGCATGTCATCCATGCTTACTTCATGCCCCCCCCCCCCGCCCCCACCGCCACCTTAAAGTTCCAATGACCAGTGCAGCACCTGGGGCTCTTGCAATGTTATATTTGAGTCCTTTGTCTGCATGGACATTAAACTCTTCACAAAAATATGTTCTGCAAAAAATGTACCTTCTTACTTTAAAATTAGCTCAGAAAAAGAAATAATAGCCTTCCATTTTTGTTCTTCAGAAAGGTATTGAAGTTGGCTAATTCAAGGGTAGAAATTCCCTCTTAATTGTTTTTTTTTTTTTTTTTTGAGGGGATGGGGGTGTCTAGAGTAACTTCAAATTGAAACTATACTCAAATATATGTAGGTTTAGCAACAGAAAATAATTCTAAGTTTTCTGTAGTCACTGCTTCTGAACAAACTCAACTCCTAACCCAGTTCTAATTGACAAAGACTGTAGCTTTCACAGAGAATCACATGTTTAAATACCTGAAAAGAGTATAAATGCCTTAACTGTTAATAATTACAGTGCTTTTGAAGCAAAAGCACTGAATGCAGAGTAGAGAAAGTATACTATAAGATTGAACTGTCTTTGCACTTAGCTCCTTCCCTGGTTTAAGAAAGTGTCTCAAGGTCAACCCAATCTCTGGATTGAAAAGAGACATTTTAGGATAAAGTGTCCATTTGGGTTGTCTATGAGACATTCACTCCTCTGTGGATCTGAGTCTCAAACTGCACACACCCTTGTGGGTTACAGTTACATCACCAACTGATACCCACAGAGATGCTTTCCTTACACAAACTGATACAAACTCCATGTTGGGACAATTTTTGATCTGCACCCTGTTAATTCAAGTTTCATGTGTAGTTTGGCTTAATACAACCATCCCAATCCAGGAACCTATAGGCTGCCAGAGAGTCCCCACAAATCTTCCCAAGGCAGGGGGCTTCCAGCCCGTGCCCCACCAGTATCTGCCTCCACCCACCTGGAGCCTCTGTTTCTCCTTTTGGGCCTCTTTCTGTGAAAATTAGGGAGGTCCTGCTCAGCAATATCCTTTTGGAATTCTTTCTTCGAGACTTATGCAAATGCTAGCTTCATTATGAAGAAAAACAAATGTAGTTATTCAGTTTTCAAGGGTTGTGAGTGGGGGATGAGAGTTAGTAGTGGGAATACGGCATCTCTTCATCTACTCAGCTTCCTCAGGTCAGTCCTACGGCTAAAAATTACTCTCATTTGTTTTTCTTTGGTGATCAACATTAGAAAAAGCATTTTTACTTCCCTTCTATCAATTTTATATCCCCTCAGATATATGATTTTTGCAAATATAAACCACAATTTTGGCCTTCTCCTTAAACTTACTTAAAAAGTGAATTAAAAAGAAAATCAACAAATAGGATTAAACACCAGCTCATGGCAATTACCATTATGCTAGGGCTGAGAGAGGTACCTATAACAAATACTTTTCCAGAAGAATTTACAAAGGACTGACCAAAGATCAATTAGGAATTAAATCAGCAAAAAATAAGTTTCCAACAATGTGAAGGTTCAAGAAGCCCTTAGGAAGTTGGGGTGGACTGCGAGTGCCTTGGCAGCCCCTGCCCAGAGACACGGGGCTTCAGTCACGCTCTGTCCGAGATCCTTCAGGGGAAGTGCTGAGTACCCCGAACCCAATTACACCAATACTCTCTGCTTGTCCACTGTCCCAAGCTGAGGGATTTATTTCCTCATCCCCTTTCTGAGCACATTTTGTAAATACCTTTGATGTATAACTTGTTGCTTCTACTGCAATGTAAACTTTTAATTGCTGAAATCATTCATCTTTTTACCACCAAGTCTAGGCATCTTCCAAACACAGAATAGATCTTCAATAAATGATCAGTCAAGTTGTACTGACTGGAAATGGTTTCCCAAAGGTGGTGGGATTCCAACTGAACATTGGAGTTTTCAGGTAATATTTGGCTAATTGAAAACTATAGTAAAGGCATTCAATACATGGAGCAGCGGAAGCAAAGGAAAGGAAAATAAAGAGAGACTGTTTAATGAATAACAATTATTATTAGAATGGGGAGTGATATAATGGACCTGGAAATAGGCAGGCTCTATCTGGCAGCTCTCGGGGAGCATCTGGGATCTTGAGCAGGCGTGTGGCATGCAGGCGTGTGGCACACAGGCAAGGGAGAGCGCTTCTCAAGTTCTCAAACTACCTCAGTGCAACGATGATCCCCTTTCTCAGACTTAACTAAGCCAGGAGTCAAGGGTCTGGGATAGAAGATAAAGAGACCAGTATTATGAGAGACTAATCAAATATGAGAAAGGGGTCTGCCTGGTAGGTTAGAGAAAAAGTATTTAATATAGCTGCATTTAACTGACGTTTGAACTTATTTCACCATGACTAATTTAGTTAAGAAATTAGAAAGAATTTCTGTTGGTTCTTGGAGACATGAGAATACTTTACCAAAGGAGCTGTGAGCTTCTCTTGTCTGCCTGTGGTTCCCTGAGTAACACAGCAGCAATATGCAGCCAAACTTGGACCCAGTATGGACAGAATTAGACATAGTCCAAGGGGTGAGTACAAGTTGTAGCCTTGGAAAGAGGCCAAGGTCAACATCAGAAGAGTAGTAAGGGCTATCAAGCTCAGGGTCAGTAGGCAGCTGTAAGTAGGGGAGATTCAAAGCAGGCACTCCGTGTAGAACGCAAAGCAAGATATACAGTCAAGACTTTGTGTGGCAGACGGCATAAACATTTAATTTATTGACTCATGTCACGGAAAAGTTTGCGTGGTAGACAGTGTGATGATGGAGACTGGATCCCATCTCCCCTCCTCCCTACTCTGCTTTGTTCCCTGTCCTAGCTTTGTGTTCAAGGAACATGGCTGTCATCAGAGACAGGCTCACATGCCATTCTCTCAGCGACTCCAGCAGAAAGGAAGGATTTCTACTTTTCTATAATCCTGTTCAAACCCAGAAATTAAGGCCACATGCCCAACCCTGAACTGATCATGGTAGCCAGGAATTGCAATTGTTCAGATGAACAGAGCCAGATTGTGGCAAGTCCTAGAAAATATGGAGAATAAGTGGTGCTCCAGGGGAAATCAAGGTGCTGTCATTCTAAGAAGAGTGATTGGATGCTGGAAAGGCAAATTAAGAGATACTCACTTCTTTGTAGAATGATTTGAGTTCCTCCGGAAATATAACCAGAAGGGGATTGCTGGGACATATGGAAGGTCAGTCACTTTTAGAAATCGCCATACTGTTTTCCACAGAGGTTTTACTGGTTTGCACTCCCACCAACAATATAGAAGTGTTCTCTTTTCTCCACATCCTCACCAGCATCTGTTGTTTTTATGTTTGATTAATGATGGCCATTCTTACTGGAGTTAGGTGGTATCTCAATGTGGTTTTGATTTGCACTTCTCTGATGATTAGTGAGGCTCAGCATGCTGCCCATCAAAATTGGACTGGATTTTTAAAATATGGTACATATACATGGTGGAATATTACACGGTCATAAAGAAGGACAAAAGTATGAACTTTGTATCAACTTGGATGGATTTGGAGTCTATAATGCTGAGTGATCTGTCACAGAAACAAAGAACTGAGTACTGCATGTTCTCACTCATATGTGGACCCTGAAAACCTATCATAATACTACAGAAAAGGGATTAGCAGTAGTAGCAGGACACTGCTGGGGGTGGGGATGGGGGATGGAGCACATAACATCGATAAGGGTGCCTGATGCTAATCCAGAAGAAGGGAGGTCCAATGGTGAACCCCAAACTTCACCTGGACCTTAACCACTTATGTATGCAATCCTGATTTGTACCCCATAACTTTAAAATTAAATTATATTTTTTAAAAAGAGAGAGAGATGCCCACTGCAGGAAACATGAATCTTGCAGTGAACACAGTTCTCACTGGGTGCTGGCCCATGACCTAGGTAAGGGATTACCAGCTCAAAGTTTGGGAACAGCATTGGCGACTTCAAAGAAATAGAAGATAATACTTTTTCTTAAGTGGTTTCCTGGTAGACTTGGAAGTAGAGGAATCAACTAAATGATTTCCCTCTCCAGTATTCATTCTCCCTCTCCCCTGGTTTTTCACCCCTGGTCATCTGTTAAACAGTCAGATTTAAACCAAGTGGATTATACTTACTCTGAGCCAAATTAATTCATCATTTCTTCTGGGATTAACAACTGGAAATATGCCATACAAGAAATGGACTGTAAAAATGTCTCTGGATCATTTGTATCATCTGTTCTATGCTATCTTTCCAAGCACATAGTTTGACATTAGCTTTTTCTATCAGCCATGCTTTGCTATCAAAACATATGTAGCATCTGTTCCATTGTATGGGAATGTGTGTGTTAATATTGCTTACATTCAGGATTACCCACAAATTCATTACTTGATGACCTCTTATGACTTTTAATACTCGTGTATACCGTAGTTGAATGTTTTATAAAGTTTTGTTTGTATAACAAGAAATATCAGTTGTGGATATATTTTCATAAATCTGAAAAAATAAGTAAACTAGCCTGGTAAATGTATTCTTAGTGAATCCAGAGTCACTTAGTTCCCATGCTACCATTTATCTCTTGGAATAGAGGCCATACTTTTCCTCATTTTTTTCACTATTTTATAGTGGTCGAGTTTTATTATTATTATTAATTATTATTATTAAGATGTGAGGTACAAGTCAGGGTTAGGTATACAAACGTTGATTATGCAGGTGCCCTTGTTGATGAGTTATGCCCCTCCCTCCCCTGGCAGTTTCCCTCAACTGCCAATCCCTTTCATACAGTATTATAATTGTTCAAGATACACTTATGAGTGAGAACATATGGTACTCTGTTCTTTGTTTCTGTGATGGATCACTGAGTATGATTGACTCCAAGTATTAAACTAACATTAAGAGTTATATATGTGCAAACAAAAACAATATACTCAAATTAGTAGACTTGAATTATTGCCTTCATGAGTGGAGACATCTTGTCACCTTCAGGTTTTTTAAATCAAGCATGGCATTGGGTTCTGGGTGCCTTAAATTAAGAGGCTCACTGAAGGGTATAGAAAGGGATGTGGCTCATTAAAGAGAAGACACGAAGGAAAAATAATATTTGAAATTCCATAATATGGAGGAAGGATTTTATCTGTCCTAGAAGACCCCCAAGGAAAAAAGGGAACCAAGGAAGAAAAAATTCAGGAAGGGATTTTCACTCATTCAGAACTGTTCACAGGTGGTCTGACCTGCCTTTGGTTGAAATGTTAGATATTTCTCAACCCTGGATGTGTTCAAGATGAATCTGGGTGATCACAAAATGATCCTATTACTAAAATGAATCCTATTGCACAAAATGAGATTATTCACCTGTGGCTGGGACAACATCCTCCTGAAGAATTTTGATCAACCAATCAACTTCAGCATCTAACTCTCTATCGGTTCCTCCATCACGATTTATGCTTCTCCATCTTAAAAACAAAACATAGACTAAAATCTGACACTCCTCATGTATCCTCAGCTGCTGACTTTCCTCTTACCACTTACAGCCACACTTCCTGCATGCAATGTCTAGATGCAGCTTGCATCAATTCACCTTGAACACACTTCCAAACCACTCAGCCTGGTTTGTATTTGTACCACTCCCCAGAATTTAACCTTGCCAGGATCACCCATGATTTTCACATCAGTAGATCCAATGGATTTGTACTGGTCTTCAAGTTGAAGGATCTTTCAGAAACATGGTGACTCTTGAAGCATCCATATTCTTGTTGCTTCCATGACTACATGTTCCTGACCATCTTCCTGACCATGACTTCTCATTTTCAACACTTCCACTTCTAGCCATCCCTTAAAGCAGAAGCCCAAGAATGCAAATTTCAACAAGTATCCCAACTGGTCTGATGCCATGACTCATGAGCCACACTTGGAGAAACGCTGCCTTACACGGTGGTGTTCCTCAGGCCCCTTTCCTGGTGTCACTTCCTCTCCCACACATCCCTCTGGTTTCAACTGCCAACTAAAGTAGGGGTCCCCAAGGATTCTCCCTCGGGCCCCTAAACTGGAACTGGAAGTGCTTTCTCAACAACTTCACTTAGACTGCAGATGAGAAACGTCCATACTTCTCATCTTCATCTCCCGACTTCCTCTTCTTCCAGATTCTCTCTCTCAGACTAACATCTAGGGGAACAGAACAGGGCAGGGAAAGGTGGGAGATGGATTCTGGCAGGAGAGGAACAGAGAATAACTGGCAGAACCTACCATGCATCTAGTTGCTCAAACTCGAAGTCTGGAAACCAGCCTTACAGATCCCTTCCTCACATGCAGCAACACACCAAGTTCTCTTAGGTCTGTTTCCTAAATGCTACATTGGCTTACCTGCTTCCTTCCATCCTCATTTCCACTACTCTCATTCAAATCACCATCATTTCTCTCCCGGCCGACTGTGTCTTCCTGTTTGGCTTCCCTTCGTCAGGGCCTCCCGTCGCCCTCTGCACAGAATCTGCATTCTGCACCTTGCCCTCTGAGGTCCTCACCTGTCTCTCTCCCTCTTCATGCCATGCCCCCGCCACCAGGACCTTCTCAAATGCATCATTTTATTTTCACTTACAGGTTCAGCACATGTTGTACTTATCATCACTTGGGTCTCAGCTTAAATGCTGGTTCCTCTGGAAGGCTTTTCTCAAATTCCAGGTCCTAAAAGATGCCACCTCCGTGGTGGCCCTTACACACAATTTCCTGATTACCTTTCCTAGTACACCCTAAGCTCTCACCATGGTCTCACTATAAGGGCATAGCCAGGTTTGTATTCCCACCACGGAATGTTTGGGTTTTTTGTTTGTTTGTTTGTTTTCGATCAAGTTTTATAGACTCTTCAGAGCTCAGATAGAGAAAAAAATACAAATGTTTGACATTGACCTCAAGCAGGTGCATCTCTGCCTTATGCTTCCCAACATCTCTCCGAGTTGGGCCCTAGAAGAGTTCAAGAACACCCTGAACACCCCTGCACTGCATCACTCCACTGTGCAGGTTGGTTTCTACACACCAGGTGCCTTCCTTTCTGCTGACGAGTATTTCTACCATCAACTCTATCCCAGTCTCATCCAGAGCAGCCCCTTCTCTGTTTATGACCAATCTCAAATCTGGGATCTGATGGTCTGGGGAACTGGACTAGAAGTCTTTAAGTGCCTTGTAACGGATTCTGTGATCCTTTCTCCTTGGCTTGCTGTGGAGACCACATCTTCCCTGATACAGTCTATGTTTGGCAAAGTTTTGTAAAACAGTTAGGGGAGTTTAGAAATCCAGTACATGTATGGCTTCCCATTGTCTCTGAAACCCTAGAGTTGAAACTGTTGCAGTTGTTCCCTGTGTAATAATTGTCCAGATACACAATTAAAATTACATCTAAGTAGTCAGGCTTTGACTCGGGGAAACACTGAAAGACCTAGAAATAAATATCTTTTATGACTCAATGTCTCTAGGTCTCTGTCAATTCACTCCATATCAGGATCCCTGCAAACCTCAAAGAAAAATATGAATAATGAGAAAAGCCTTGGAAGGGAACCAAAGTGTGGGTAAGGAGTCCTTTATGCTAGTCGCTTGGCCAGAGGGCATTTAATATGAGAAAATCTTATCACAAACCAACAGAAAGGGCCAGTCTGTGCCCAGCTCTATAAGGGCAGTTTACCTTATATCATGTTTATGCAGAACTGGTTGTGAGCACTGCCCTCCGGGTGTGTGAAAGGCCTCGGAAGGACTGGCTATACAGGTCATGCTGAGAAATAGCTTGAGGGCTTTATGGTGACACGTGGCTCATCTGGCCTTGCTTCTGCTTGGAGCACACCATTGTGGCTTCTTACCCAGGAAACGGGGGCTCCAGCTGCTCCCCTGTCTGCAGGCGTGAACTCAGTGCTGCACTAAGGCATGGTGCTGTCCCGTGAATGGCTGGGGGTGAACAACAGGCATGTTGCCTCCAGGCCTCAGTGTCTAGGGGCATCCCAGGGAGGAATGTGTTGCTGTGTGAGTATTTGATAAGCACAGCTGCTCAGAGAAAGGCCATTGACAATCCCATTGAAATGTATGTGGGGAAATGCCTTTTAACTCTCATCTTTAAAAAGCAGACTTATCTAAACCAATTCAGTTCAATGGAGAAAACACAGACCTGGGTGCTAGTGGCCTGGATGGCACCGACATTGCCTGAGTGGCTTGGAAAAGTCTCTAGACGTCTCATGCCTGAAATTCCTCATCCACAAGATGCAGGACTCACTAGGTTGCCCTGGATATTTTCTACCTCTAAAGACTTGAAGGTCTTTCCCAGTTCATGACGCTGGAATTCTATGACTATTCTTTCTAAAATCTCATATCAAAAGTGTTACTCAGCCGTTAAAAAAAAAAAGAAGAAAAAAATGAAGTGCCTTTTGCAGCAACTTGGATGGAGTTGAGACCATAATCCTAAGTGAAGTAACACAGGAAGAGAAAACCAAATATTGCATATTCTCACTTATAAGTGGGAACTAAGCTATGGATTTGCAAAGGCATTGAGAATGGCATAAAGGACCCTGGAGACTCAGTAGATGGAGGACAGGGAGAGGGGGAGAGATGAAAAATCACCTGTCCAGTACAATGTGCACTAGAAGGAATGACGGCACACTCAAAGCCCAGACTTCACCTTTATACAATGTATCCGTGTAACCAAAAACCCCGTGTAAAAGCTATTGAAATAATTTTTCTAAGTGCTACTGACCGTCTCCTCCAAGCACAGGTAAAAGCCGGACTCAAACCCTGGTTTCATTGAGGTTCCAATTGCAGATTCTGTTTTCTAGTTTTGTAGTCCACTTCATAGGAACTACAAATGAAATAAGCCCTCATATGATCACAACTCCCTTCAGTCTCATCAGAATTACTCCTGGGGATGTGTTGGCAGGAGGAAGTATGGCGCGAGAGGAGCGGGGAGCCCCACCAGGACGAGGAGTGACCGGAGAGCTTCCGTCTGCACGGCTTGCAAGGGCCTTCATTTTCAGCACAGGTATTGCATTCTTTATCTCCTGGTGTATTTCCATGTGCTTGTCTGCAGGGCTAAACCATGGTCAGTACTCTCACAGATCAAATTTATGAACAAAATTATTTACTGTGTGGAGAATAGACACAGTGATTGGAACTTGAAAATTCTGTAGGATTTGTCAGTGGCTAGGGGAGTTCTTATTTTTGAAAAAGTCTCCCTTGGCAACACCTTACTGTACTTTTCTCCCAACCCCCACGGTCTCAGCAGGTGTCCCTGGTCCCCAGGCTGCAATTTCAAGTGCAATGTGTCCCTGGTCCCCAAGCTGCTTCCTCCAGTGCAGGATGTCCCTGGTCCTCAGGCTATCTCCTCAAGTGCAGGGCATCCCTGGTCCCTAGACTGTCTCCTCAAGTTCAAGGTATCTCTGTTCCCAGGCTCTATCCTCAAGTTCAGAGTATCCCTGGTCCCAAGGCTGTCTCAAGTGCAGAGTATCCTTGGCCCCTAGGCTGTCTTCTCAAATTAAGAGCATCCTTGACCTCCAGGCTGTCTCCTCAAGGGCAGGGTGTCCCTGGTCCAAGGCTGTCTCCTCAAGTGCAGGGTGTCCCTTGTCCCTAGGCTGCCTCCCCAAGATCAGGGTATCCCTATTCCTAGGCTATCTCAAGTTCAGGGTGCCCCTGTCCCAAGGTTGTCATCACAAATGCAGTGCCTCTCTGGTCCCTAGACTGTCTCCTCAAATGCAGAGCACCCCTGGTCCTCAGGCTATCTCTTCAAGTGTACTGTGACTCTGGGGTCACTTACGTTCTCTGAGCACTGCTTTCTTCAGGCCACTTCTTTCTAAGGCTATTCTGATACCTTATTATTGCTGATGAGAAAATGGTGCATTAGGAAATCATGGACTTTGGAGTCAGACGGGCCGGGTTTTGAGTCCTGGCTCTGGTCCTAACTGGAAGTGCAGTCTTGGCTGGGTTACCTAGCCTCTGGCCTCAGTTTCTTAGTTCATAGTAAATATATTTTAAAGGGCTTTTATGCAGTTAGAGGAAAATAGTGTGTAATAAAGTGCCTAAATGTCCTATCTGGTCTCCTCTGGACACTTGCCCTAGTTATTCACTCACAGTCTTAATAACACCTCCTGTGACTCTTGTGGTGAATGGATCACCGCTGACTTCATTGCCCAGGTCAGACACCTGGGAGTGACCAGAAACTGCCTCTCTCCCCTGCCCTCACACCCATCCCCAGGGTTGGAGGGTTTGCCTTCTCCATGGTGATGGATTCTGTTCCTCCCTCTCCAACTCCGTGGCTGTTGTTTGAATTCAGGCCCTTCTCATCTCCTTTGGTCAGGGGCTGAGCTCTTCTAACTGGCCCCTCTCCCTCCACCTTGCTGCTGGAGTTGTTTTTATCAATTGGATCTGATCAGGGCACTCCTTGACCCTACAACCTTCAGAAACCTCGTCCCACACTCTGTGGGCCTGTTCCCTGGGCCACCTCTGCAGTCATCCCCTGCTGCAGCTGCAGGGGATGCTGCACACACTGGCTATTGCTCAGACTGAACTCAGCCAGGGATGTCCACTTTGCTAAGTTCTTGATACTTTCCCATACAAAAGGAATTGTCTTTGGTCCTCATGTTTGCCCCCACTGGATGCATTTCCTTACAACAGAAGCTTTCTAAAGTCTAATCCATAGGACAAGGGTCTGAGGCCAGCAAAATGCCAGGGCCAGCAGTATCCACGGTGACAATGACCCCCTGCTTGTGGGACTGACTGTTCATCTCCCAAGAGTCTGTTGTGCTGGTCCCTAAGTTGCATGTGCCTCTGCACTTTCCACACGATAATGTTATCTTTCTAAAGAAGAAAAATTATGTTTAATTATGTATACATACATGGAAATTCCACAAAATATGGAAATTCCACAAAATAAGAGTAAAATGATTGAAGCTTATATGGCATCCTGAGTTCTAGATAAGATGAAGGGTTAGGGGCTCCCAGAGCATGTCATTGACAAGTTATGGGAGAGTGACAGGAGAAGATGTATTATGAATATGGGTTGTCTTTTGATGCAGATAAAAAGTATCTCAAATAACAAAAGTTGTCTTGGAGCAGCTTTATCCTGATACAGATACTTTTACTAATATAGATTTCCTCTATAAATTTAAATTTACTCACCAAAAAGCAACTGTGTCCACAGTTTCTCAAAATGACCTACTGGAAGTATACCCCATAAGTATACTCTGAGGTGGCGTTTTCTGGTCTGCTGCAGTCAGCTTTCAGAGTACTGTGTCCTGAATATTAATACCATTCATTAGAAAACCATTGAGAAATAAACCACTGTCAAAGCTATTTAACTTGTTAAAACAATTACATTATTAATAACCCACAAACTGGAAAAACATAAATGTAAAGATAAAAACTTTTTTGTTTAATGCCTAATTTGAATGCTTTGGAGAGAATTATTAAAAGCAAATTGCTAAAATAATTGCTTGTTGAACAAGTATTGAAAAAATTATGTGAACGATTTTAAAATATCATAAAACTAACAAAAACATTGCTCTCAGATGGCTTTATCTCAATGTCTTTTTTTTTCTTTATTTTGAAGATGTGGGGTACAATTCAGGGTTAGGTATACAAATGTCATTATGCAGGTACCCTTGTTGGTGTAGTGTGCCCCTCACTCCCATGGCAGTTTCCCTCAACTGCCAATCCCACCGCCTCCTCCCCTGACAGTTTCCCACTACTGCCAATCCCTTTCTTATAGTATTATGATAATTGTTCAAGGTCCGCTGATGGGCGAGAACCACATATGGTACTCTGCTTTTTGTTTCTGTGATAGATCACTGAGTATGATAGACTCTAAATCCATCCAAGATGCTGCAAAGTTCGTATGTTTGTCCTTCTTTGTGGCTGCATAATATTCCATTGTGTATATGTACTACTTTTTTTTATCTAGTCCGGCTTCAATGGGCAGCATGCTTGGTTCCATGTTTTTGCTATTGTAACTAGAGCTGCAACAAACGTGTGTGTACAGGTATCTTTTTGGTGGAATGACTTGAATTCCTCTGGGTATATTCCTAATAGGGGGATTGCTGGGTCATATGGAAGGTCAATCTCTAATTCTTTCAGAAATTGCCACACCGTCTTCCAAAGAAATTGTACTAGTTTTCATTCCCACCAGCAGTGTAGAAGTGTTCCTTTTTCTGCCTTTAAGTTATCTTTCATTTTTAAAAATGGATCGCATAAATGATGTTTTCTGGGTGTGGCTTGTTTCAGAAAAATGATGTAGCCAATCAGCAAACTTTATTTAAGAAAAAGTCATGGCCCAACATTAAAATATGGCAAGAGAATGTACTTTTGTGTTTTAAGCTAAAATAAATGCATAAATAATGCAAAAACATTTTTATGGTTTTCAGCTATACCTGACTTTTGAATACAGATTGGGTGGGGTAGAGGGCTCTTGAGAAAGTGTATGTTCTC
Organism: Tarsius wallacei; assembly: GCA_963574415.1. Lineage (NCBI taxonomy): Eukaryota > Metazoa > Chordata > Mammalia > Primates > Tarsiidae > Tarsius > Tarsius wallacei. Next base: position 50,742 of record CAUYQG010059863.1, on the reverse strand, counting down.
CATCTTCCTGTCAGGATACTCAGGGGCAGGGCCCATGCCCAGTCTCTGTCCCATGGCCCCACAGAGGACCTCCCAGAAGATGGTGCGATATTTGCCAAGTGAATGAAGAACAAACAAGCTCCTTGGACTAGTAAACTTTATGAGCGCAGGCCTGAGGAAGGACTGAGCTCCTTCTCGCTTATCTGGGGCTCGGGTTCTGAAAAGGAGAGGATATCCAGAAAGCCCATACACAGGGCACACTGCAGCAAGGGAAGTGCTACCAAATAGGAGTCAAGGGTAACTCTACAATCATGGAAGCCCTTTCTAGGTCACCATTTATTGCTGAATACATTTCTGGCGAAATTCACTTGACTCCTTGTATGATCAGAAGACTCAGGTACATCTTGCTGTCAAGGGAGCCTGTTTCAGATTGCAGATTCTCACTGTCCAGTTCTGTGGGCGTGAAGGAGATTAGGGTAGGTCTGCACTGACCCCCAGGAATGTCTACGCTCAAAGCCCTTCTTCTTCACGTTTGTGATAATTCTGTGCTAGACGTTTTTCACATTCTCTGCCTTAAAAGTTAAGTCAAGTCCCATTCCTTCAAAATAAAGTTCTGAATGGCTGGACTCTGATAAAAACTGGAACTTTCCTGTAATATCTTATCACTAAATTTACTAAATATAAGGCCTGACTCTCCTTGTTGCCACCTCCAGGACGTTCTCCAAGCTGATATGTCCAGCTGGGAGCCCCAGCTGCCCTGTGGACCTTCTCTCCATGCATGGGTCTGGGTCTGTCCAAGTGGAGACAGGTCAGGGTGTCCACGATCGGCGTCCTGACTGCTTCTCAGACTATCTGTGTGGAAGACTTGACTGTGCTTTTAATTTACAAGTCATTACAGACCAGTGCTCATAAAAATACAAAAAATGAATTACTACAAAAATAAATTTTAAAAGGCATACAAAAAAATCCCAGGTTTTTATGAGATTCCAAACATACAAAATTCTGTTTCAGTAAATATAATCAGAACAAGCATAGTGTAGAAAATTACCGAACACATACAATTTGTACATTGAAAAGTATACACACTAGTACGGGGTGTCCAACCTTTTGACTTCCTTGGGCCACATTGAGTAAAGAGGAATTGTCTTGAGTCACACACAAACTTTATAATATAGTTAATTGTATCTACATAATATGACCTCTTTCTTAAAATATCTTTATTATAAAGTTTAAAAAAATGAGTATAAAACTGTGGGAGGTCAGGCATGGTGGCTCACATCTATAATCCCAGCATTTTAGGAGGCTGAGGAAAGAGGATTGCCTGAGCCCACAGGTTCGAGACCAGCCTGGGCAACTTGGTGAGACTCCATCTCTACAATAAATCAGAAAATTAGCCGGGCGTGGTGGCATGTGCCTGTAGTTCCAGTACTAGGAGGGCTTAGGTGGAAGGATCCCCTGAGTTCAGCAGATTGAGGTTGCGGTGGCCAGGAGCGTACCACTGCCCTCCAGCCTGGGTGACAAAGTGAGACTCCTACTCAAAAAAAAAAAGTGGGAAATTTGACCTTGTTTTTGTAAACTAATGTATCAATATCCGGTTCAATGGAAGTGGTCGCAATTCTTAGTGAGTTCTCAAGATGCCCGTCAGAAATGTTTGTTCTAATTTTGCTCTTTATATGCTTTGTAATTGAAAACAGCTGCTCACAAATGTTTCTGCTGCCAAAAAATGATGTCATGAATAAAGCGTGATTGTGAACTTCAAAAATGGAAAACTATGCATGGGGTCATGAAGAAAATAAATGCTAAAAAATACTTGATGTTAAAAGATTTTGTGGATCCACATTACTAGCTATGCTGAGCCTCATGTGGCCTGTGGGCCATGGGTTGGACATGCCTACAGTAGTACATACATAATTTTTTGTCATTTTGCAGTCATAACTCAATAAACACTTATAAGCAAAACGGCAGACTCCCATGTCATGCTCGGAAAGAATACTGCACACATCAGTAAAGCGTTTTTGATGCTACAAATGCATTTCCTTCCTGCCTCATTTGTCTAACCCCATGAAAGAGCCAACAAGGCACTGTATGCTGGGGATATGTACTGTTTCCATGTTTCATCTTTGGAAGCTTAGAGAAGTCGAGCATGATGGCTCACACCTGTAATCCCAGCACTTAGGGAGGCTGAAGCGAGAGGATTGCCTGAGCCCACAGGTTCGAGACCAGCCTGGGCAACTTGGCAAGACTTCATCTCTACAATAAATCAAAAAATTAGCTGGGTGTGTTGGTGTACACCTGTGGTTCCAGCTACTTCGAAGCTGAGACAGAAGGATCACCTGAGCCCAGCAGGTCGAGGTTGCAGTGGCCGTGAACATGCCACTGCACTCCAGTCTGGGTGACTTAGTGAGACTCCAATTCAAACAAAATAAAAAATAATAATAATTTTTTTCTTTTAAAAAAAGAAGCTCAGCAAGGCCATTCATAGAGGTGTGCTGATGACATGGAAGAAGAGATATAAGTAATTTCTGCCGGTGTAAGATATTCATTGTCAACTTTAATCCAAAGTAAACCAAGTGATACCTTTGATCCCTCGTCAACAGTCTGTACATTCTGCAAAATTTATTTCTTGATAAGAGCAATGGATTCTTGCTTTCATACAGTTTTTTGTTACAGTTGGCAAGCAAGTCCTGAGATGCCACACACTGTGGTATGGACCTGCAGAAGCAGGCAGCACCCACTCACCATGTGAGTTCTATGGCATCCAGACCGGTCTCTGCCTGGTCAGTGAGGCAGAGAATGGATTCCCGCTTGTGTGACAGTGGAAGGCTGCAGAAGTTTCTAAAGGCTCACTCTCGACTTCTGTACTCCTCTGTCCCTGAGCTGTATCCAAGCTTTGAGTAACCCCTAGTCTCCCTCTCTCCTGGAACTTACCTGGAAAAGACTACTGGCTCCTTGGCTCTAGCATTTTGATGGGTTTGGGAATGGCATTAATGGGGGAGTGTTATGGGGGGGAGTGTGCAAAATGGGTGAGTGTGTGTGTGTGCACATGTATGCAAATGAGGGTATGTGCTTTTGTGTGTCTGTGCATTCACACGTGCGTTGTATGTATGTGTGAAGTTGAGGGAGGACAACATTAGCCACTCTGTGGCTCCCTCAGAAACAGTTTTTACCCCCATACACCCCTTTTTTATGCAGCAGATGTGTTTTCAAGTGACCTTTTATAAGTAGAGGCTGAGTGAGTAAAGAAACCTCAGAGGAAAGTATTTTACTTGTACCACTTCCATAAAACAGCTGGGTTTATTTATTTATTTGTTTATTTATTTTGAGTTGGAACTCAAATCACTCTATAAAAAAGATTCTTGCACACATGTTTATCACAGCATTGTTCACAATAGTAAGAACATGGAACCAGTCATGCTGCCCATCAAAAGAGGACTGGATTTTTAAAATGTGGTACATATACACAATGGACTATTGCACAGCCCAAAGAACAAAATCATGATCTTCACAGCAACCTGGATGGACTTAGAGTCTATAATACTGAGCAATCTTTCACAGAAACAAAGAACTGAGTATCACATGTTTTCACTCATAAGTGGAACTTGAACAACTATTGCAATACTATAAGAAAAGTATTGACTGTAGTGGGAAACTGTGGGAGATAGGGGGCCAGGGGGGTGGGATTGGCAGTAGTTGGAATCTGTCTGGGGAAGGGGGGGCACACCTCATCAACAAGAGTAACTGCATAATGAATATTTGTGTACCTAACCCTGAATTGTACCCCACAATTTTAAAATAAAAAATTTAAAAGTTAAAATAAATAAATAAAAATAAATAAATCTTTCCTTTGGTGGGGGTAGGCCATTAAGTTGATTGAGTGGTGGTCTGTTTTACGTCATCAGAAAGGGGGCAGGTAAGCATAGGAATTAATGTCATGGTGATAGACAGCAGGTAGATGGGCCATGGTGATGGTCCTGTCTATGTCATGTAGGTCACGAAGGGCTGGTCACAATAGACTAGGTTAGTTTGAGCTTTTATGCTGGAAGGAAAGTACTTGGAAACAATTATCATTAGCTACCTCCTGGAAACCAGTTCTGTTTTTTGTTAATGATTAGAGGGCACACTAGGTAATTTGCTAAGAAAGTATGACACAGCTAAGCAGTGATAAAATGGCTGCATGTTAGCTAAGATTATTCCATTATGGAGTTTCATCCTTTCAGTATCTATAGACTGTAGTGGCAACTTGACAGATTTTTCTGGACTGTAATTTGAACCAGGCACTTAAGTGAACCTCATACGAAATCTGAAAAGAAACCTGAGAATGTTAGTTTGGAGACTTGCACCCAGAAAATATTTCATGAAATAAAACTTAAACACAATGAACAAGAGAATTTAAAACAGGTGTACTATCATTTTTTGAAACATAATTTTTTCCAGTTTCTATTTTTATTAAAAGCAAGTTATAGTATGATAGAATCAGTTTACTTGTAAAAAAGTTTTAGACAGTATATCTTATTTGCATAAAGTGTTACAAGATTATTTGCCATATAGACTTTTTTTAAAAATTGGCTTTGTCCATAAACATAATTAAATACATCAACAGATGTAAAAACAAAAACCACATGATTATGTCATTAGACGTAAAAAAATCTTTTGATAAAATCCAGCACCCCTTCTTGATAAAAGCCCTCGAACATCTAGGCATAGATGGAATATACTTAAAATTATAAAAGCCATCTATGAGAAACCCACAACAAGCATACTGCTAAACAGACAAAAATTGGAAACATTTCCCCTGAAAACCAGAACAAGACAAGGATGCCCACTCTTACCCCTCCTTTCAACATAGTTTTGGAAGTCCTAGTTAGAGCAACCAGACAAGAGAAGGAGATCAGCAGTATCCAAATAGGAAAAGAGGAAATCAAGTTATCCCATGGTTCTATACCTCGAAAATTAAGATAATCTGTCAAAAACCTCCTTGCATTGATAAAGGACTTTGGCAAAGTTTCAGGGTATAAAATCAATGTGCAAAAAACACCAAAAACAAACAAACAGAAACCCAAATAAAAAGCCAGAATAGCCAGAAAAAAAATCAAGTACCTTGGCATCTTCCTAACCAGTGACGTCAAAGACCTTTACAATGAAGACTACAAAACACTGCTCAAAGCAATCAAAGATGACACAAACAAATGGAAAAATATTCCATGCTCATGGATTGGAAGAGTCAACATCGTTAAGATGTCCATCCTACCCAAGGCAATATACAGATTTAACGCAATACCCATTAAATTGCCAGCAGCATTCTTCTCAGACTGGAAATGACAATACAGGAATTCATATGGAAACATAAATGACCATGAATAGCCAAAACAATCCTCAGCAAAAAAAGCAAAGCAGGAGGTATCACACTCCCAGACTTTAAACTCTATGATAAAGCTACAATAATCAAAACAGCCTGGTATTGGTACAAGAACAGGCATATAGACCAATGAAACAGGATAGAGATTCCAGAAGCAAAACCTCAATTTCTTAACCAACTCATCTTCAACAAAGCTTCCACCACCAATGACTGGGGAGAGGAGAACCTATTCATTAAATGGTGCTGGGAAAATGGCTGACCACATGCAGAAGATTAAAACAAAATCCCTACCTATCACCATACACAAAAATAAACTCTAAATGGATCAAAGACCTAAACATGAAACTTCAAACTCTGCGAACCTTGGAAAACTCAGGAGAAACCCTTATGGAAATTGGAACTGGCAACCAATTCCTGATCAAAACCCCAAGCACCCATGCCATAAGAGATAAGATAGACAAGTGGGACCTCATCATACTGACAAGCTTCTGCAAAGCCAAAGAAACCATCGAGAGAGCAGGGAGACAGCCCACAGACTGGGAAAAAATATCTGCCAACTGTATGTCTGATAAAGGCCTAACATCTAGGATCTACAAGGAGTTCAAATGTGCCAAAAGGAAAAAAACAAACAAACACATCTTTTAAGATTACTGTAGTGAATGAGCATTTTGTGGTATGGAGTGAGGGTGGTCCCTGCATCCATAATGGAGCCTATTTCTCTAAGAAGGCAGGTGCATAAACTCTTAGCCAAATCTCACACCTTCATTTTTAAAAAATTTTTAATTATTTTATTTTAAAAATGTTGGGTACAAATGAGGGTTTGGTACATACGTGGTCATCATACAGGTAAAGTGTGGGAGCAGGTTCTTCTATTTTTCTCTTTGTTCTGCTGCTTTTGAAATTTATCTAGTCATATTCTTCAAGAACTTCAAATGCTTCTCTATCTTTTGCTCCCCACATACTAAGGAAAGTCAACGTCATCTTTGAAAGCACTTGATGCCTATCTTTTACTCTCTCTTTCCACTGCTGCTGTCCAGGGTTGACTTTTGGTGGCCTACCTCGTGCCAGTCTTTCTTCTGTTTGAGCATAATGCATGTACTGTTTACCTTCCCCTAAACCACTTTTCTCCCTCTGTCACTTCTCTGCATCTTTCCCATTGACTTACATCTGAACTCCTCTGTTTGATTTTAAGTCTGTCAAACTGCATTTCATCTCATTCTGCGCCCTGTTCATACTAGTCTCTTTCTTATTCTTTGGGTATTCTTATTGTTGTGCTTTTGTTCATGTGGTTCCCATTTTCTCAGCATCTTGTGTTTTCCTTTAGGTACCACCCAACATGGTGGGGGGGGGGACCCCAGAAAACAGAATTTATGTATAAAAAATTGTGTATTTATTCTTGCATGTTTAAACTTCAGTCACTTTTAGAGTACTCTCCACTTGATGCAATACAACTATTGAGACTCTTTTTCCACTGCCCAAAACAGTTTTTGAACTTGTCAATTTTGATGCCTTGTAATGCTTCTGTTGTTTTTTGTTTCACCTCTTCCACATCAGCAAAATGTTTCCCTTTGAGGATTTTTCTATCTGGGGACAAAAAAAAAAAAAAAAAGAAAAAAAATTCTTGCAGCAAGATCAGGTAAATAGGGAGGGTGGGGCATGTGATTGTGCCATTTTTGGTGAAAAACTGCTGAACACTCAGCACAGTGTGGGCAGGTTGTTTGTGTAAATCATCCATCATGAAATGGGCAAATGCATTGAGAGAATCTCCAAAAAAAAAAAAAAATTCACTGAAGCTGAAAGCAGCCTCTCACAACAACACTAGCTGGTGCACTGATGCCAATGGGTTCTCAGAAACTTACCTAGCAGGGAAAGCCTGTACTACAAGAGTCCTGCCCTCTAAAATAATTCCTTGTTGTTGTTTTTGTTGTTGTTGTTGTTCTCCCTGGATGAAGACCATTTCAGTTATCACTGATTTTCCCTTTCTCTAAAAATCGACCTTCCATATGACCCCACAATCCCCCTACTTGGAATATACCAGCAAGAACTCAAGTCACTCTCTAAAAAAGATACTTGCACATATATGTTTATCGCAGCATTGTTCACAACAGCAAGAACATGGAACAACCGTGTTGCCCATCAAAGGAGAACTGGCTAAAAAAAATGTGGTATATATGCACAATGGAATATTACTCAGCCATAAAGAAGAACAAAATCATGAACTTTGCAGCAACCTGGATGGACTTGGAGTCTATAGTACTGTGTGATCTTTCACAGAAACAAAGAACTGAATATCACATGTTCTCTCTCTCTCTCTTGAATAACTATCATAATACTATAAGAAAAGGATTGGCAGTAGTGGAACACTGCAAGGAGTGGAGGGGCAGGGAGGTGGGATTGGCAATAGTGGGAATCTGCCTGGGGAAGGGGGCCACACCTCATCAACAAGGGTACCTGCATAATGAATATTTGTATGCCTAACCCTGAATTGTACCCCACATCTTTAAAATAAAAAAATTTAAAAGTTGAAAAAAATAAAATAAAACTCTGTAGTATTCACAGCTGGTATCATTGGAATCTTAGCACATCTTATAGTCCTAGATTGTCTGCTATCTTTTGTATTTATTTTGTGACTCCCCTGTCCCTCAACTTAGTTATAAATTCCTTGAGAATATAGATCTGCAGGCTGCTGAATGACTAAAGATTTTTTTTTTGAGTTGGAGTCTCACTCAGTCGCCCAGACTGGAGTGCAGTGGCCTCTCGGCCACCGCAGCCTCGACCTGCTGGGCTCCGGCGATCCTTCCGCCTCAGCCTTCCAAGTAGCTGGAATTACAGGCGCGCGCTACCACGCCCAGCTAATTTTTGATTTATTGTAGAGATGAGGTCTCGTCAAGTTGCCCAGGCGGGTCTCGAACCTGCGGGCTCAGGCAATTCACTCACCTCGGCCTCCCAAAGCGCGGGATTACAGGCTGAACCACCGAGCCCAGCCAGATTTTTTTTTTTTTTTCAGCTAGAAACATCCTTGGTTTGAAATAGTTGTAAAAAGACAAGGTTAAAAACATGTCAAGGGAAGTTGGAAAACTGCTTCTAAAGTAAAGAAGTCTCAGCCAAATAACTTTTGTTTTTTGAATTGACCTTACTGCAATGCAGTTGTTGAGCTCATGTTTTGGGAAGCAAATCTATAGATTCTGGAAGGAGACCAGAGAGAGTCAGAAGATAGAGAAAACTCCTATGTAGACACAAACCAAATCAATAGGAGTATTACCAAAGATGTGTTGCTTATTTGTCATAAGCAGGCATAAAGCTATGTTACAATTTGAAGGGCGAATTTCCTTTTTTATAAGAAAGTTTCTGCATTGTGTATACTCAGACATTAGATGGAAGTAGAGAGTTATAGACATAAAGTCCAAAGATCTAAGATCACAAGTCTAAAGACCTAAAGATCCTTCTTAGAAATCAGAATATTAGATGAGTTTACATTTGTATGTTCAATCTGACCAGAGGTTTTTCAGATTTATTGGTATTTTCAAATAACCTGGTTTTGGCTTCATTGGGTTTTCTAAAAATTGCTTTTTCTTTTGAATTCAACTTATTTATTCTGTTACCTTTAAATTTTCTTTCTTTTGGTTTATTTTGTTCTTCTTTCCCCTAGTTTCTTAAGATAGAAGCATTTTAAAATTGATTTCAGGCTTTCTGTAGTTCTAACATATGCTTTAACTATTATATTTTCAAGTGCTGTTTACCTATTTCCCATAACTTTACATATATATGCTAATTTTCATTGTGTTCTAAACATTTTTTAACTTCTTGTTATGAGCCCAATATTTATATCCTTCTAAGATTTATAGGTTAAAGTCCTAACCCCCAATATGATGATACTTGGAGTGGGGCCTCTAGGAAGTAATTATGTTTGGATGAGGTCATGACAGTGAGCCCTCGTGATGGCATTAGTATCCTTACAGGAAGAGGAAGAGAGACCAGAGCTCTCTCTTCTCCACCACGTGAGGGCACAGTCAGAAGGTAGCCATCTGCAAGCTAGAAAGTGAGCTCTCACCATGAGCTGAATCTTCTAGCACCTTAATCTCCAGCTTCCAAAGTTTTGAGAAATAAATAATTGTTGCATAAGCAACCAGTTGCTGTTTTTTTGTTTGTTTGTTTTTACCAGCCTGATTAAACTATTACACTTATTTTGAGATTTTTCTTGGACTATTAAGAATAATGTTTGATTTCCAAACATTTGAAGATTTCTTATCTTTCTGCCTAAATTTCTAGCTTAATTACATTGTAGTTAGAGAACATACATTGTATGATTTTAATTGTTTTAAATTTGTTAAGTTTTGTTTTATGACTCAGTGCATGATCTGTTTTGATGAAGTCTTTTTTTCTTTTCTTTTCTTTTTTTTGAGTCAGTCTCATTAGGCTGGAGTGCAGTGACACAATCACAGCTACCGCAGCCTTGACCTACTGGGCTCAGGCGAACCTTCTACCTCAGTCTCCCAAGTAGCTGAGACTACAGGCGCATGCCACAATCCCCGACTAATTTTTTGATTTATTGTAGAGACGAGTCAGAAGATGGATGCCATGTTGCCCAAGCTGGTCTCGAACTCTTGGGATCAGGCAATCCTCTCTCTTTGGTCTGCCAAAGCATTGAAATTACAGGTGTGAGCCACTGTGCCTGGCCTGTTTTCTTGAATATTCTATATGCACTTAAGAAGAATGTGTATTCTGCTTTTGTGAGGGAAAAAATATTTGATAACTATTAATTAAGTCAAATTGTTTTGGTATTATTTGTGTCTTCTTCATCCCTTCTGATTTTATCTCTACTTATTCTGTTGATTATTGAGAAAGAAGTATTGATGTCTCCGGCTAAAGTCTTGAATTTATCATTTTCTCTTTTCAGTTTTATCAATTTTTGCTTTATGTTCTTGAATACATGTTTAAAATTGTTATGCACTCTTGGTGAATTGATTATTAGATCGTTTTGTAATATCAATGTTTAATCCTGATATAACATCTGCTCCTCTCGCCAGTAGTTTCTGTTCACTGCTTCTTTTCCTGCATATGGGTCATATTTTCCTGGTTCTTTGCATGTCTCATAATCTTGAAGACTAGACATTTTAGATAATATGTTGTTGCAACTGTAAATACCAACCCCTCCCTCTGGGACTTGTGTTTGCTGTTGTTAACTTGTTTATTTGTTTAGTGGCTTGGGCGAATTATTTTAGTAAAGTATATTTCCCTGCAGTTTGAAGTCTCTGACATTACTTTTTAGAGGGTGCAACTTTAAGCATGCAAACAGTCACCCTGAGATGACAATTGTTTTAGTAGTACTCTGTTTATTCCTGATCTCTCTGTTGGCCTTTTCGGTATCATACCCAAATTTTAGGCTCCATTAATTATTTATTGACTTTTTGAGTATATCTCTGGATGACTTTTTCCCCCTAGAAATTACAAAATGTATAATTTACGTTAGGGGAGATTGTTTTGATCTTTTTTTGAGTTTTTATTTTCCTTTCTCACTCCTGCTATTATTTACTTTTCAGAGTCCTCACATAGTTGCTTTACATATTCTGTCCAATAATTTTTGTTATCAGTGAGAGAGATAGGGTGGAGTGTATTTTATTAAGCAGACTATATTTCATTTATGTGAAATATTTCTGCATGTAGTCCTTATAACCTGGCTTCTTTTTCTAAGCATGATGCTTTTGGGATTCATTCATGTCATTGTTGGCTAATCAGTAGCCTTTTTTGCCTTTATTGTGGACTACTATTCTGTTGAATGGGTATATTGTATTTCATTTATCCCTTTATAAGTTGATGGGTATTTGGATTGTTTTCAGGTTTTGTTTCTGGTTTTTGTTTGGCTATTATGAATAAAAGTGCCATATTTATTTGCATACCAATCTTTGTGTGAACAAAAGTTTTTATTTCACTTGTGTTCAGGGCTCTCAGGTGAGCCTGGTTAAGCTGCTTCCCCAAAGCAATTATTTCCCTTTTGATTCAGTTCATGTCAAAGAGGAGTCTTAGATACTGTTTGATGTTCAAGAAGTTTATTCTGGCAGTGTTCTTAAGAGATAAGTAGTGGAAGTAGGCTGGTGGCATGGGTCAGACATACAGTCACTGGGTCAGATGACCCATTAACTAGAAGGGTCTCCATCAGAAGAGCATTCTCAAAGTTTGGGAGATTCTTCCTCCTTTCTTAGATCTGTGTTCAGTGCAGGTCAGTTACCAGGTGCTTCTCCCATGAGTGGAGTTTAAGCTATTCTTAAAAGGGCAAACTTTGTTTATGGGTGTTCATCTGTGTTGAGGTGATCTTATCTCCTGGATATCCTTGGGCCAGGGTTGGAAATTTTCAGGATAGATTGCCTCATACTGCTAAATGATACATAGTATAGGCTCTGCGAAATGTTTGAGTGGGTCTTGCAGCTATCATTAATCATATAGTTACAAAATGTCTCATATATCACAAGTAATACTTAGAAGTGATATTATCTAGTCTCATGATAAGTTTATGTTTAAGTTTATAAGATACTGCCAAATAATTTTTCAATTTTATTCCTACTAACAATCTATGATATTTTCAGTTGCTTCATATCCTCACCAACACTTTGTATTGTCACTTTGTATTAAAATTTCCTCTGATCACAGCTTAAAATATATCCTGTAGATTCCATGAATTTTGATATATAATGTGTCCATCAAATTATCTTTCAGAATTCTATAATTTTTCTTTCTATTGATCTTTTTACTCAATATTGATCGAAAGTTTTACAATTTCTAAGTGAAAAAAATCTTTTTAAAAATTTTAGACAATTTCTACTTATTTTGTTTAATGATCAGAGATTTTTGTTTGTAAATTTCTACTTTTGGAAGTTACTGATGTTTTCTTGGTGACTTAATAATATATGACCATTTTTGTGACTGTTTCATATACACAAGAGAAGAAAACATGTCCTCTGTTATTAGGATGGAAAGATTGAGATCTGGCCATAAGAACTACCTTACTGATTATGTTCTTTTGGTATTCAATATGCTATGCTTACTTATTTTCTCTACTTAATTTGTCTTGTAGTGACAGTTGAAAGTTCCAGAGCCGTTTCTGAGAATAACCCAGGTTCTTAAATCACTCTATGCCCAGATAAACCATCAACTCTCTAGAGTTAAAGAAGGGATTATAATTTTAAACTTAATCTTTTTTTGTCATAGAATCAATGAAAAGTAAGAAGCTCTTGGTACAGAGAAAATATTTTTTTAGTGGAAGTGAGAAGAAATAGAAAACTTCATGTTTTCTATAAAGGCAGGATAAATCTAAGAACTCTTATAGTTTCTGAGGTCTTCTATTTTAAGTAAAGTTAATAAGACTTAAAAATAGGGAGTCACTTTCTAAAGTCACATTTGTCAGCAAAGTATTTGGCTGAAAATCTTTAAAATATTTTACAAAATTATGAACTTTGCAGCAAATTGGATGGATTTAGAGTCCATCGTACTCAGTGATCTATTACAGAAACAAAGAACTCAATATCACATGTCTCGATCATAAGTGGGTCCTGAACACTTATTAAATACTACAAGAGAAGGATTGGCAGTAGCAGGACACTGTAGGGGGGTTGAGTGGGGGGCACATAACATCACTAAGAGTACTTGATCCAAAACCTGGGGAAGGGAGGACCAGTTGGGGAACCAAACTTCACCTGCACATCAACTGCTTATATACCTAATCTTGACTTGTACCCCACATCTTTATAATAAAATAAAGTAAAACACTGTATAAATGCATTCAATAAAGTTTTTAAAAAAAATTAGTATGAAACAGTTAAGTGTTCCATTATCTGGATAGCAGACATATTCATGTGACTTTTTTAACAGTATTTTTGATGGATTTTTGCTAATTCATTCAATTCATTAACTCTTTGTTCCAAACCATGACCCTGGTTTAAAAAATATAACTTAATAAGTTAAACATAAAGTCTTTTTTGCCTGATTTAAAAATATTTGTGCTCATGTTTTTCTCATTTTTATACTGAGTGGTGAGTATATAAACAGGCTGCATTGAATATAGTGAAAGCTCAATAAATAGGTGTAGTAATGAATTGAAAGCCTTAAAAATTATTCTGAACACAAGAAAGGTCCCTGGTCAGAATTAGATCCAAATTAATGAGTTTCTTATTCTTTTTGTATCCTTTGAGATATGTTATACTCAAGACAAATGAAGAGTTGATCAGAGGATTTCCCTAGATGGAAAGGTACTTTTAACACAAGTGTAGCAGATAATAAAAATCTCACCTCTGCTGTAGTAAGCCCCTGTATCCTGCTCATGATTTTTTATTATTAAGACATTCACTATCTCTACAGTAGTCCTCAAATACCATTTATCATTCTTTCTCTTATTTTCCTTGATTCCTAGCACAGCTGATGAAGTTTCCCATCAGGAAAGATGTAAGATGATACTACAACAGGTCTGGAACTGAGGCCATGGGGACTGTTTGAGGTAATGTGACCATAAGTGTCCCCCGAAATTATATTTTCTGTGTGTGTGTGTATGTGTGTGGCTAGTTAAATTGAATATAAAGAATAGACTTGGACCTTTTATTTAATATAAACAGATAGTTGAGTTCGAGTTCTTTCTGGGTTCATGAGAAAACTCTGGAAACCCTGCCACTGACCTTCTGTGGGCAGCATCCGCTCATGCTGTTGCCTGTGAGTTAAATGCACTAATATTATCAATTAGATGAATTACACATATAGGAGACCCCCCTCTGTTCATTAGATTTCTTAAGGGAATTTTTAGAATTCTTAAATGTAGTTTATCTCCACAGTAATACATTTCTGGTGTGTAGCTATATTTTCTTAAATACCTGTTTTCTTGTTCCTCCTTGTTTCTGCCACATTACATTTTGTCAATACAGTGATACATTGTTCCACACAGAAAAGTATTTATTGTAAAGTAGACCTCAGTTGAAGTAGGGTTTGTTATATTTGCTTAACATAATTGTCAAGTAGGTGAGAGGACTACAGTCCTTTCAATGATGCATGAAGTTAACCATCTCTTCCAGTTTCTTCAGGCTTCCAGGCTATAACTTGAAACAGAAAGAGATCATCTGGATCCAACCAAGCTCTCTCACTGTTGAATTCCCTGATAGGGAGGCAAGAGGGTTGGGCCCTATTTTAATGTAATGACTCAGTTCGTTCTTGGGCCTCAAGACTTATGGGAACTCCAGGTTAGGGTCATAAAAATCATTCTGTTTTCCTTCTTTCTGAGAATCATTTCTAAGCTGGGTCTTTGAACCTGTTGAGACCCCATATAATCACTCAAGTGCAGAAGGTTATTCTGGAAGTTGATGATAAGTAACCTACATTACCCTGGTCACTAAGATTGTATTCCAGAAAAAGGAAGTAATATGCAAAATCAAAAGTAATTGTCATTCTGTAATTCCTCTAGTAGTTCAAACAAGGCATAGATGAAATAATTAGAATGTAGTCAAGCAAGAGACATAGGCTTCAATGGGATACTTGGTGATGACAGACTTCAGTCAAGAGAAACACTGAGACACTGCTCTACTCAGTTTAGCTCAGACTTCCTCTTTGCTTCAGAATATGAATTAGAAAATTAGCCAACAAAGTTGAGGCTAAAATTTGCTCAGGAGATTATGATTAGTGGACAGGGAAGGTTTCTGGCTGTCTTATAATATGATGCAGTCAGGAGTTGTAAAGATGTTTTGGTCACCAGGTAAAAAACCTAAGCTCATTTAGACTTTTAGTCTGTGATTTCCTCTAACAAATAGTGCATTCTTTAAAGGCATGAATTGTACCTTCTTATCTTCTCTATTTAATTTACTTACCACTAAATTTTGTTATGATTATTAATTATTTTTATTGAAGTATTTCATGAACATTAAAGAAAATTAATGCAAAGCCTTTAAAATGAAAAAAGTCCCCTACCCAATTCCTACTCTACAGTGTTACTTCCTTTCTCATTTCTGTTTTTTTTATTTATTTATTCTCTTAAGTATATTCATAAATCACTTTCTAATATTTTTCTATACATAATTATTCAATTTTAGAGGTTGAGTATTGATTTCAACAAAATTCGAGCTGGAAATTATTTAACTTAACTCCCTTGATGTGAGATTTACCATTTTTAAACGTTACATAATTTTTTCTTTAGGCTTTTCTATAAATGAGATTGCCCAGCGTTTCTTAGCATAAATTCAAAGGCAAAATCCATAAATTGAAAGAGAGAGGGCGGGAGGAGGTAGGGAGGAGGGGGAAAGAAAGAGATTGAGAGAGAGAGAGAGAGAGAGAGAGAGAGAGAGAGAGAGAGAGAGAGAAGAGAGAGGACAAAAGTTTTGCTATAAAGAAACAAAAAAACAAAATCATTTGGCAAATGCATTATATGTAAAATTAAAAGAAAAAAGATTAATTGAGGAATATCTATATATGTATATATCTATATAATTGCTGATAATAAAAAAGTCACATTTAAAACAATGATATACTATTTTTATGTATCAAATTGATAAATAATAAGAGGAATGTTTAGTATTATTTAACAATATGGAAAAATAAGAACTCTTTTTTTGAATTTTTAAAAAAATTCTTCATATTTTATTGATCTGATAATTCAGAATTTGGTAAAACTTTACCCAGATATCTAAATTTAAATTTATAAATCAGAGAGAACACTGGCTTCAGAGTTAGAAACCTAGGACTAAAGCCCAGTTCTGGCTTATATATATATTTTTAAGTTGAAGAACTTTGGATAAATCATTTAACATTTCTGTGCCTCAGTTTCTTCAAATGTTTAATAAAAGAATTAGATTCATTAACCATGCTGCCCATAAAAACTGGACGTATTAAAAAATGTGGTACATATAAACGATGGAATATTATGCAGCCATAAAGAAGAACAAAATTATAGACTTCGCAGCAACTTGGATGGATTTAGAGTCTATAATACTCAGTGATTTATCACAGAGACAAACAAAACAACAGAGTACCACATGTTCTCATTCGTAAGTGGACCCTGAACATTTACCATAATACTGTAAGAAAGGGATTGGCAGTAGCCGGAAACTGCCAGGGGAAGGAAAGGGGAGCACATAACATTAATAAGGGTAACTAAATCTCAAACCAGGCAAAGTGGGGGACCAAAGGTAGGCCCAAACTTTGCCTGTACAATGACCATTTGTATACTTAATCCAGAAAAATAAGCACTCTTATGGTAGATGCAAGCATAGGTGAGCTAATAAATATTTCTGGTTGGCAATTTAGCAGTGTGACAAAGTTTAGTAATATGCATATTCCTTGATTAAGTAGAAATGGAACTGTTAGAAATTCATCCTATGAAAGAAAAGTATAGGAGCACAAAAATGCATGTATCATTTTAAAAAATCTGTACACTTGCTTTTAATAGTATAACATTGGAAAACATGAGATGTCAAAAAAATTTATAAATAAATCACAGATTCATACAAAGAAATACTCCGTAGCCATTAAGGAAGACACAATATACATACAAATATATTTATTGGCAAAGATATTCACTGTGGTTTCAGGACAAAATCCTGATTGTAAGATAATATCTTCAGTGCGATCTCTAAAAGAAGATGAATACATGTTAACAATGGTTATCTCTGAGCAGTAAGATTTAAAATTTTGGCTAATCTAATTTTTCTTTTTTAAATGAATAAACACACTTTAACACTTTTATCTTCTTTATAGTAAATAACAATCATTCCCTATTTTTCTCTGGGCTTATTTAAGCCTCTTCTAATTCTTTCAATTATAATCTCTCATTCATGTATTGGTCCTTTGTATATTTAAAACAGTTGTTATGTACTTAGAAATACCAATGTTTGCTGTCCCAATGTTAGTTTTCATGCTAACATTGTCTTGTTTTGTTTAGCTATCTAATTCTTAGTGGAGCTTTTCATATTGTCACATTAATGCCAATAAAGCCATATTACTTATTTTTTCAACCTGTTATAACTATTTATTTATTCATTTATTTAAGTTGGGAAGTAGTAAGAACCTCAAATACAGAAACTTATTTATTATTTACTTCCCTGGAAAGAAAATTTTCCTATTGGTTTCTTTTAAATTTAGTAAATAAATTAGATAAAAAATTTAAAATTGAAGTCATAGGATTTTTTAATGCTAAACTTTCTCCTCAGTTCCAAAAATGTCATCCGACTGGCTTTTGTGTAATCCCTTTGGAAGAGATTTGAAGGTGCAGTTGATTTAAAAAGTCAGGAAAATATGGGAATATAGGAGGCTTCTCACTTTTCATTCTGAAATTTACTACTGATTCAGGGTTATAAGAAAGGATCTGGGCACTCCAAAGGATAATGATCGCAACATCCTCTTAAGACTTGCTTCTTTTTGCAGAATATATGCAAATAATAATAATAATAATAAATTATTTATTATAAATGATAATACATACAAACTTTTTTGTCTCTTCTTTTAGATACATGCTATTTAAATAATGGAGAATACTTGATCTTATATGTAAACCTGTGCTACTAAAGACTTACCTTATATTAAATAAATATAAAATGAATACTGTTCAAAACAACAAATTTCTGTTAGAGATTTTAAAATATAATTTACTACAGTAAAATTGTTTACAATCTTCATTGGTTTTATTGAGTAATAGATAGTGGTACCTGAATTTCATAAGTGAGAGCCTTCTAAGTGTGATGTATTTCAAAGAATAAATATTCTTTTAAGTAAGGTTTGGGAAGTTACTTATCTTCTTTTGAAAGAAATAACAATTTCAAACACATTATTTGAAAACCACTCATTCAACATGAGACAAATATCCAGATTGCAGAAAAAATTCAAATGTCTCAGCAGTAAAATAAAAAAGAAAGAAAGAATTCTATTAAAATGTGAAAATAGTATGAACAGACATTTCTCAAAAGAAGACACATAAATGACCCATAGGTGCATAGAAAAATGCTCAAATCAGTAATCACCAGGGAAATGCAAACCCAAACCACAATGAGATATCATCTCACTGCAGTCATACTCTCTATTATTATTTCAATATTTTCAATAGTTTTAGTGGTACAAACTGTTTTTGGTTACATGGCTACATTGCATAGTGATGAAGAAGTCTGCGCTTTAAGTGTACTTGTTGTCCCCACTCATGCATACTGTACCTCAGAGGTGATCTTTTATCCTTCTTCCCCTTCAACGAAACTTCATCTGTTACTACCTTTGACAAACCAGACTATTCTTGAGATTTCTTGAGAGCTATTTATTGCTTATAGCCATGGCATGTGTTTTGATGTACAAAGTCATACCTATTTTTTGAACAAACCAACACTGAGTGTACAACTTATCTGGCTAAGTCTCAAGTGATTGAGGAAGGAGATGGCTGCCTTCAAAAGATAAATTTGTGGACATAGTTAAATATGTTTGGTAAAAATATTTGCAGGCAAAAATTATTTTTTTATGCAATCTTTCCGGGGATCCAAAAAGAGATCTGTGTGTTCCACATTAAAAAAAGTTCTCCATTTTCTAGGGTTCTTATGGTTTGAGGTTTTACATTTAGGTCTCTGTGGAATGGTTCTTAAAGGGTGATATACTCTGGCTGCCTACCCAAGTGGTGTAAGGACCTCATTGCTTTCAGATTGAATTAAAGTCTATTATTCTGACATTCATGTTGCTCCGAGAAGTTTCTGAGGGTTTGGTAGTTAAAACAATGTTGATTTGTTTCTAATGTATTCCTTTCTTTCTCTCCTTTATCTTTTCCTTTTTTTTTTTCCCGAGTTGGAGTCTCACTCTGTCACCCAGAATGGAGTGCCCAGACTGGAGTGCAGGGGCCGCTCCCGGCCACCGCAGCCTCGACCCGCTGGGCTCCGGCGATCCTTCCGCCTCAGCCTTCCAAGTAGCTGGAACTACAGGTGCGTGCTACCACGCCCGGCTAATTTTTGATTTATTGTAGAGATGAGGTCTCGCCAAGTTGCCCAGGTGAGGTGGGTCGCGAACCTGCGGGCTCAGGCAATCCACTCACCTCGGCCTCCCAAAGCGTGGGATTACAGGCTGAGCCACCGAGCGTGGCTTCCTTTTTTAGTTCTAGAATAATTGCTTTCTAAAGGGAAAATGTCAAGGAGTATTAAGGATGAAATTTTGATTACTGAATGATTTAGGTGATGTAATATGTATAAAAATGTTACCATATTAAAAACCTCTGGGGATCCCTCTCGCCTTCTCTGGCCTTCATTCAAAACAAAGAATGCAAAGGGCTTACATGATCAAACTGAGTCTCTCAGAGTGAAACACATTTGTAAAAATATGGTTTTTTTGGTATTGAAAAAATAGGAAATTATAGGCAGGAGAAATAATATAAGCAGAAAAATTACTGAGGCATGGAAATTAGATGAAAAGGATTCAAAATGTTCTAATCTGTTTCATGCCATAAAATCCTTTCCTGTGATCAGAGAATGTCAGCCTGGCTCAGAGATTAAATTCAATCTTGGTGGCAGAATTCTAGTTATGGACAAAGAACCTCACTAGCTCAAGAGGTGGTACAAATTCTGATGAGACAAATATTGATTTCTAATCATGTTAACTTCACTCAGTTATATGACTGCAGAATTTGCCTTGACCTCAGACCAACTATTTGAAATGTTATAGTTCCTAGTAGTCTGGGCAGAAATATGAATTGAAAACAATCCAAAGATGTTTCTCAACAACGTGTTGTTAACTAGCATCTTTACATTTGCTTGACTTCCTGTTTTCTTGTGTATGAGAAATATTTACTGACCTTTCCCCCCTCTTTTTGGTAGAAGCCTTTATTCCCTCACCTCTCTTTCCCTCTTTCTATACATTACAGACTGAAATTTCAAATACTGACCATGACCAAACTTTTTAACCAGCAGGATTCTTTCAAGTCAGAATTTGGACAAAGATCTGTAGAGATGTGAACAGACATTTAGGAGATATTAGAGGATAACAATTAAATGACCCAGCTAGGATTCTCTTGGTTATAAGTAACAGAAAACCATATTTATTTGATGAGAACATTTACTATCTCACAAAACAGAAAGGCTAGACATAGCAAAGTCCTCAGGGTTAATGAGGTCACTGGTTCAAAGACAAACATCGTTTTTTCTGTCTTTCCAATCGTCCACCCAAAGCATAAGCTTTATTCTAGTGCTGGGCATCCTCATAGTTATAAAATGACTACCGTAGGTAACATCCAACAGAGGCAAGAGAGAAGCGATCCAAATTGCTGCGAATCTGGTTTATTTTAGACAGGTGCCCACTCAGACCCCAAACAGTGACCAGCGGAGATGCTTTGAATCAACTGAACAAGTTGAATAACTCAGACTCCCCTTTGGGAATGGGAGTGAGGAGGAAAAGAAAACAAAGTCAAATTTCTGTTAGGAAGAAGAAAGGAGGAATGGATATTGGATTGGCAAAAAACTATCACCCAGGACATTTGCAAACAAAATACACAAAATTATTCTAGTAATTAAAACAATGACAACACGTTCAGTAAACCTTACACCCACCAGTGGAAATGACAGATCCATTCACTCACAAAATCCTTTACTGGGCACCTAAGTGTCAGACACCCTCGTGGGGTCTCAGTAAACACAAGGCAGCCCCTGCTCTAAAGGAATGTATTGTTATGTGTCTGCCTTCCCAACAGCCTATGGATTCCTGTTTGCCCCCCACTTGAGAGAACTCTTGCATTTGTCCAGGCAAGAGAGGGTGAAGGCCTAATGTGTACTAGATGTGGTTAAGAGACATGTTTGAAAAACATTCAGGAAGAAAAATCTGCAAAGTATTTTGTGCCTGAAATGATACAATAGTGAAGTCAAGGATGATTACGGATTTCTGTTCAGTTGAGATTTAAACTGAGATTTAAAAATATATATAAATATATATGAGGATGGGTCTGGTGGGAGGGACTCAAGGTTAGAAAATTTCCCTCAGCTCTTCTAGTTACTCTATTCTTGTGCATTTCTTTTGCATGCTTATATAATTGATGAGCATGAAAAATCACAAACAAATACATACATATCCGCCTTATGCTATTAAAAAGTACCTTTAGGATACACGGGTAATCAAAATGTGATGGACAGGAGAGGGTAAAAAGATTATTGATATTCTAAGGATTTCTGCTGGGACTTTGACATTTGCTGTCACCCGAGGAAATAGTTCTTTGGTTATTGTTTTGCAACTGTGAAAAAAAACTTATCTAGAAGGAAGAATTAGAGACACCACAGCGACAGGATGACTTCTTTCTTGGGGCTTTAAGATGAGGGACGCTGGTATTCACCTCTTGTCTCTCAGTTCCACACCATCCTTTTGTGCTCTTTCTGGTTATCCAGGGGTGCGATGGGTAAAGTGCAGGTCTCAGGTACTTTGCTAGTTTCACCAATGGGCGGTACTGATAGACAGGAGATGGGGAGAAGCTGTGGTTCTTTCTCTCTTGCTCTCATTCTCTTCCTTCTACCTCTGTCTTCTTTAAGACTTTTTCTTGAAGCATCCCCTCCAAGCTCCTGGCTCC
This sequence comes from Tarsius wallacei, assembly GCA_963574415.1. Classification (NCBI taxonomy): domain Eukaryota; kingdom Metazoa; phylum Chordata; class Mammalia; order Primates; family Tarsiidae; genus Tarsius; species Tarsius wallacei. Next base: position 28,879 of record CAUYQG010059863.1, on the reverse strand, counting down.
TGAAGTTTCCCTCTTTCATCCTCTTAGTTTCCCCCAGCCTTAGGGGCGGTGACTAATTTGGAACATTTTCTCCTTTAACACATTTTTTTAAATCTTTTTTTTTTTTTTGCTGGATTCCTAAAAACTTCACTGACACCTTCTTTTTAATACTCCCAGTTCTCCAACTGGATGGGAAGGGGTCAGCAAATGGAGACCAGCTGGCATTCGGGTTTATTTACTTAGTCCAATTCCCTTTCTGGGTGGGGCACTATTCATGCTTTCTTGTAGTACTCTGTATACACCGAAATATCAGCTATAAGTGTTTAGTAAAGTTACATATTATTTTTCAATAATATAATTCTTTTGCTATCAAAAATTCCTCCACTTTAAAAAATTTTTTAATGTTTATTTTGTATTTTAAAGATGTGGGGTACAATTCAGGGTTAGGTGTACAAAAGTTCATTATGCAGGTAACCTTGTTGATGGGGTGTGCCCTCCTCCCCTGGCAGTTTCCCACTACTATCAATCTACCCACCCCTCCCCTGGCAGTTTCTCACTATTGCCAATCCCTTTCTTATATTATTATGATCATTGATCAAGGTCTGCTTATGATAGAGAACATGTGGCACTCAGCTCTCTGTTTCTGTGATAGATCACCCAGTATTATAGACTCTAAGTTCTTCCAAGTTGCTGCGAAGCTCATAATTTTGTCCTTCACAACTGCATAATGTGTATATGTATATGTACCACATTTTAAAAAAATCTAGTCCTCTTTCAATGGGCAGCACGGTTGGTTCCATGTTTTTGCCACTATGAATAATGCTGCAATAAACGTGCATGTGCAGGTATCTTTTTCATAGAGAGATTTGAACTCCTCCGGGTATATTTCTAGCAGGGGGATTGCGGGGTCATATGGGAGGTCAATTTTTAGATCTTTTAGGAATTGCCACACTGAAATTCCAAGTTTAAGGGCCTATTTAAGCAATATGGTCTGAAATGGCAACCCTAAACCTCAGCAGGCTCCAAAGTATCCAGGTAATGTGCGCACTGAAATCTGGAATGGTGCTATGAGTGACATCCTACCAAGAACTAGCTACAAGGTTACTTTCTAGTAGAACTCACAACCAAAAAAAATTTCAGATAAAATACAATTAATACCAGAAAGCTTATGCCAAGATTTTTTTTTTTTTTTTTTTGAGAAAGCAGGATTTATTGAGGGGACAGAAGAGCTCCCACAGTGGGAGGGACCCCAAGGGATTGCCCGCAAGATTTTACTTGTAACCATTTGCACCCTAGTCATGAATATAGGTATTGCCTTTGTCATTCACCTCTTTTTCCACACTTTTTTCCAGTGGGGGCAGGTGGATTCTCCATCCTCAGTCACTGGGGATTCCAGAGTGTCCTTGGGTTGTCCAAAGTTCCTCAGGGAGGCGATTCACCAAAGGCCTGTTTCTCCAATCGTTTATCTGGATTTTTATTAGAAATAAAATAATATAGCTGGGCATGGTGGCTCACGCCTATAATCCCAGCACTTTGGGAGGCAGAAGCGAGAGGATTGTCCAAGCTCAGGGTTTCAAGCCTGGGCAACTTGGCAAGACCTCGTTTCTACAATAAATCAAAAAATTAGCCGGGCATGGTGGTGTATGTCTGTAGTTCCAACTATTTGGAAGGCTGAGGCAGAAGGATTGCCTGAGCCCAGCAATCCTTCCAGAAGGATTGCCATAGCCCAGTGGAGGCTGTGGTATTGATAGCTGTGAGCGTGCCTCTGTACTTTAGCCTAGGTGACAGAGTGAGACTCCAAATCAAAAAAAATGAAATGAAATGAAAACATAAACAGTGTTATATTTTCTTTTTTGTTTCTTTTTTTCAAGTGAGTTTCATTGTCACCCAGGCTGGAGTGCAGTGGCACAATCGCAGATCACAGCAGCCTCAATTTCCTGGGCTCAGGGGATCCTCCCATCTCAGCCTCCCAAGCAGCTAGGACTACAGGCATGAACCACCATGCCTTGATACTTTAAAAAAATTTTTTTGTATAGATGGGGTCTTCCTATGTTGCCCAGGCTGCTCTCAAATTCCTAGGTTCAAACAATCCTCCTCCCTCAGTCACCCTAAATGCAGGGATCTATATAGGTGTGAGCCACCACTCCCAGCCTGTTCTAATATTTTTAAAAGACATTTTCAAATCTAATTTTACCCATCCCTCAGAAGCAAGGTGAAGCACTTAGCCGTAACTGTCCCTGAAGGCTTTGGAGCTGGTGGTATCCTGGGAAGGGCCATCTGTCAGCAGGAAGATACTGGAGTGGAAAGATCAGTGGGGACTCTTCTGTCACTGTCCTGAGCATTGAAAATGGGGCCTACTAGGGTGGTGACTGTGGCAATCTGAAGGAAGGAAGCAAAGCCAGAAGTGTTGTGGCAGTTGACATATCAAGACCCGGTGATTGATTTGATATAGAGGCAGAGGGAAAAAAGGTAGAATTTAAAGACACCCATAAGTGATTGATTGTGGAAAAGATGGCGCTACTGGAAAAAAGGGTTCAGTTAGAAAGAAGAGCTGACTTGGGGGGACAGGTGGATGAAGACCTGGGTTGTAGACAAGACCTGGCAAGATAGTCAGGTGTGGATGTCTAGTAGACGATTATTACTGAGGCATCAGAAATTAAGTAAAAGTTTGAAGCTTGAGACGTAAATTTGGAGCTCATCTGCCTCAAAGCAATTATTTAAGTTCTAGGAATAATGAGATGATAAGATAAAATATCTGCTATAGGGCACAGGAAAGTTATTTCTAGGAACTCTCGTTCGGTAAAAGTCCTTATGAAGGCTTCATCTGTACAGCATAAAATTAAGATCATATGGTCTACTGGTTTCACTGATGACATTAAAAAGAACAAGATTATTTGTTCTATAGCCCACCATGATTTTAAAAATAACAATGGCAGCAGGATAATTACTAGGACTTTACATTCTTAACATATTCTTTATATTCTTAACTTTGTACCAAATAACCACACAGAATTAGATATTATTTTCACATGATAGCATTAAAAAATTATATGGTTCGGTGATATTTTTAGAAATCATAAACATTCTTCCTCTATACATATACAAGAGAAACCCAATCAACGCTAGGAATTTGGATCCTACAAAAAGTTAGATGGATCCTCTCCAAAAAAAACCCTGTTTACTCAGAAGGGAAACAAAGACACGTATCAAGACAGCATTTCTGCTGTATTATTTAGGCAGAGAGCCAAGCACACAGCTATCATCATCTACAAAGCATCATTTGGGAGAATCATAAAGATGTAGAATCTAAGAGACTTTCCTCACACCACTCCTTATCATCTTATGCCTGAAATTCCACCATGTACTTAACATTTGTCCTCTTTTTTAGCAGTTTCTCAATCTTGGCACTATTGACTTTTGGGGTCAGATAATTCTTTGTGGGAGACTGATCTGTGCATGTCAAGTGTTTTGCAGCATCCCTGACCTCCACCCTATGGATGCCTGTATTATTCTCCCCACCCCCAAAATGTGACAACAAAAAGTGTCTTCAGACATTACTAAATTTCCCCTTGGAGGCAAAATTACCCATGATTGAGAGCCACTGCCTGAAGACAAATGCCACTGTGAGCTTTCATCAGTCAGTCTGTTTGTGAAGAAAGGATCCAGAAAACTTGACTGGCTAAAGTGATGGGAAAATTGAACAATAGGCCTCAGGGAGGGTTCACAGAGCACCTCACAGAGAAGATAATAAGGAAAAAGGCCAAAATGGCTGTGGGTAGCGAGAACCCCACCGCACACTTTGTCAAGGATGTGTGCTGTACTGGGACATTATCACCCTACAGTGATGTGACTCAGTGCTACTTGGTGCTTCCTGTGGCATATTTACAGGTGATGTGGCATTGTGTGGATGTTATGAGCTTCCTTTACATAACAGTTTGTTTGGGGTACACCGGTGAGAAATTCACGGCTCATCTGGGTAGCATTCATTGAAGACTGAAGTTGGAATTTCAGTCACTGGAACCAGAGTTTCAAATTCCAGTCCTGCCACGTAATAGGTATGCCATGCTTGTTCTCAGTTTCCTTGTCTGTAAAACGGGAGAACTAATTATACATGATGTCTAAGTCAGCTCAGGCTGCCATAACAAAACACCACACTCCAGGTGGCTTAAACAACAGAAATTTATTTTTTTCACAGTTTTGGAGACCGAAAGTCCTAGATCAAGGTCTAGCAGGGTCAGTTTCTGATAAGGGCTCTGTCTTAATCCATTTTTGTTGGGTAATTTATAAAGAAAATGGATTTATTTGGCTCATGGTTCTGCAGGCCATACAAGAAGCATGTTGCCAACATCTGCTTCCAGTGAAGGCTCCAGGATGCTTGCACTCATGGTGGAAGACCAAGGGAAGCTGGCATGCTCAGAGACTGCATGATGAGGGAGGCGCTTTTAGAACCAGCTGTTGCAAGAACTAACAGAGGGAGAGGATAACTCGTTCACTCCTCCCACACCAGAGAGAGAATTACTTAATAGATTCATTCCCACTCCTCTCACTGGGCCCCACCTCCAACATTGAAGATCACATTTCAAGATGAGATTTGGAGGGGACAGACATCCAAACTATAGCAGGCTGTCTTCTTGGCTTGTAGATAGCTTTCTTGCTGTGTCCTGTGGATGTGCAGAGAAAGCAAACAGATGTCTCTTCTTATATGGACACCAATCCTATGGGATCAAGGCCTCACCTTTATGATCTCTTTTAAAATGAATCCTTCCTTGGGGTCCTCCATCACCAAATACAGCCATATGGGGCTTAGGGCTACAGCATAGGAAGTTTGGGGGATATAGACATTTAGTTCGTAATACTTACTTCTTAGGGTGTTGTCAGGATTGAGTGAGTTAATACATGAAATCCTTTAAAAATGTGACTGACATGCTGTAAGCATTAACTATTATTATAGCTTCTTGGTTTCGTTAGTTTATTGTGGTTCCTAATGAAGCCTGGGTGACATCATCAGGAACCTGACTCAGCCCCCTGCGTTACTAGGTAGATGAGGCAGGGACTGAATGGTTTCCCTGAAACCATCTCAGGAGTAATTTGGAGAATCTTGACTCTGATAAGGGGACAGATGTATGCTCTGGGAGCAAGAAAACAAATGTTTGAGTTAAAAAGGAGAGTGCTTTGAGGATTCCTTTGCCTTAATTGAATTGATTTTATCTCTATTTATACGCCACATAAAACTTTTTGATAAGAAACAAGTGTATTCTGATTTCTTCTATGACAATCATGTCTTTACAAGGTGCAAATAAGCTTGAGAGAATTTTATTATTTCAAATACAGAAAACCAGACAGGTGTCCAAAAAGCTCTTGGGTGAGTAGATATCCTTGGTTGCAAAGGATCTTTTTTAAAAAATCCAATTTAGACATCACAAGGTGGTGCAATTTGAGGAGTAAAGATAGCCCACTCAAAAGATTTCCCCTGGGACCTAGTATGGGGCTGGAGTCGCGATTATCAGTGACTTATTCCTTTTTGAAAAATATGTTCCTATCACAGGAGTCTGCAAATTCTCCTGGGACCAAAATTATATCCCTCAAACCTAGTGCAAATTAAAATGTCCTCCCTGACTGAGTCATTGAGACTGCTTAAAAACCAGGAGCCCCATGAAGTTGGAGCTAGAGAAAAGGTAGAGGGTATTTAATTCAGGACCTGAACATTAATCACATTCGCAAAAGGGAGGGATCAGCAGTTGCTGGTCACTGTGGATGGAGGAGGGACTGGGGATGGGACTGGGGGAGGAGAGGGTGGTCATGTGACATAACAACACAAAGGGTACCTGGTCCTAAACCATGGGAAGTGAGGATCAGTTGGAGGCCCAGACTTCACCTGCATGCAGCCTACTTGTGTAGCTAATCCTGACTTGTACCCTACATCTTTATAGTTAAATAAAATTAAAAGGAGGTGTAGAGGGGATATCTCTGCAGGAGTCTGGCTTTGCAATTTACAGTTGTAAATTCTTCACTATTTACCTAGGATAGTTTTCCAGTTTCCAGTTTAGTTTCTTTCTCTCCCCTAAAGAAGAGGAATCCTTTAAGTCATTTGAATGCTTAGTGTGTTGTAGATGCAGTCTCCGGAGTCTGACCAAGGCTATACTACTGGGCCCTAAAACAAATTCATGATAAGGCTCTCTCTCCACTGATCTGTGGGAGCTTCTGAAGTACTTGACCAGCAGGACTTCTCCAGAACTGAGGGCCATTATAATGACTCTCTGTTTTCTTAACTTGGCAACCAGCAATATTGTCCAGGCCACTTCAAAGTACGCTGAGGGCAGAGACAGCTTTTCTGATAAGGTTGCCAAAGGGTCATCGAATTCCCTCAGGAAATGTAACCTTGTGTGACTTAGTGCTCACAACTAATTAGAATCCAGACATATTACAACTCTTTTACCCCAGTTAGCCATATTTTATGTTGATCAATATTTTGAGGTATCCTAATTGATACAGAGATCACCCGAGACTATATTATGGAGAGTCTCTTATTCTTGGTGCCATGTAGTTGGAGAATGTGAACAAAAGTTCTCTGGAAAGGAATTTAGAGCAAAGAGACTATTCCAGTGAACAATGTACACACCAGGGAGACTCAGCCTTTGGTGTAAAACAAAGGTATATTTTAGAGAACAAAGGGACGGTTTGACTTTTATAGAGAAAGTTTCTGACAGGTACCTAATCAGGTTTGTTTATGGTTCAAACGTGCTTATTTATGGTTGGTTAATGCAGCTGAGTTCTGATTGGTTGATGTGGTTTGCTTCTGATTGATTGATCCAGGTCACCTCTGATTGATTGGTTCAAGTGAACTCTGATCAGTTGGTTCAGGTAAGCTCTAAAAGTTCCAAAGTTGAACAGAGGTGTGTGGGGGTTTTCAGGGAACTTAAGAGTATGCGTATGACCGCTATTCGGCAAATGGCCACTTGGCTTTATGTTAAATTTAGGCCGAGTTAGACACTCAGGATTCATTTTGAAGGACTGGCTCTTTCTGGTTTCACATTTGTTCACACAACCATTTAGTGATTCTCAAGTGGATTGAAAGAGCTAGTGTTCCTTCAAGTGGAAAGGTGAACTTAAAATGAGAACCACACCAGCATCCTGATGTTTGGATTGGCACTAGGACTGATAACCACGCAAAATGCCATTATGTATTAACACACATTCACTTACTCCATCACACACAACTGTCTCTATAAAAGCCAAAGCCTCCTTTTGTTCTCTGGAGCACACCTTCATTTTACACCAAAGGTTGCATCTTCCTGGTTTGCAGATTGTTCACTGGAATAGCCTCCTCTAAATTCCTTTTCAGAAAACTTTTGATCACAGTACCTACATGGCTCTGAGAATGAGACTCTCAATAATATCATCCTAAGTGATCTCTGTGTTGATTAGGATGCCCCCCAAATACACACCAAAACCTTTGAGACGTATGTACCATGATTATTCCCATGTTACTGGTAACAAACTGAGGTACAAAAGTCACTTGTCCAATCCACAGAACGGGAAATAGAGAGACAGGATTTGAACCCAAATAGTGTGGTGCCAGTGTCTGTTCTTGTCATCATGCCTCACACAGCTGTTCACTGGAAGACTCAAAACATCTTCATTGCACTTATCCTTTCACCACTATGACCAGGAAAGAAGAGAAGGAAGAAGACGAAGATTTGGGAGGTCTCTACATGGTGCTTGGCAGGAGCAGTTGTTCCCACTTTAGCAGAGTCACGCTTGCACACTTCACCACCGACAGGTGGGAAGAGAGAGAAAGGGGATATTCTAGGGAGCTGAGAAGTGCAAGTTGTCTTTGGAGAGAATCCATCTTGAAATGGCTTGTTTCAACATTTTTGGGGGGAAGATAGTTATGAAGTGGTTAACTAGTGACTTGGGTTATTGGTATTACATGTGAATCTGTCCACCCAGAGTGGGAATCCTACACTCTCCACCTGCCCTGAGGGATCCCACTGACTTCCTTTGTATTCTGGGAACTCCGCCATCATGAGGAAAGTTCCCACAAGTCTGTGCTATCTGTTTCCCATTTATGCTCCAACTTCAGAGTGTTTTCAACTGTTGCCCCTCTTTTCAAGTTAAATAGCTTATATCAGTGAGCGTATATGCTTATTGGAATTAATCTGAATATAGATTTTATGAAATAACCTCTTATTTTTATAAGTTTAACATACAATACTCACAGACAATATTTCTGTAAGATTTCTGAACCAAGGCATAAGGCATTACGATTTAATAACCGGTGTGTGGTAAGGAAAAAGATCCTCTAAATCCTTCCCTTCCTTCTTATAATTCCTCATAATTGCAGTGCTATTTTCATTATTCCAACTAGCAAGGAATCTACATTGGTGCTAGTGAGAAAATAGAAGCAGGAAAGAGTGTATTGTGTATATATCAGAATGACTCTTATGCACTGTGACCTTAGCTAAGGTAATTAACCTCTCAGTGTTTCAGTTTCCTCATCTGTAGTATGTGAAGATAATAATAGTACTAACCTCATGTTTATTAATTTAATTTTTTTGAGGCCAGGGGTCCTGTACCTTCCTGAAACCCGCAAAGGATTTGGGGTAGGGGGGGTGAATGAGTGAATATATGTTAAACAGAATAGTGCTGAGAACACATTATTATTACTGGAACAGGGAATCAAAAGTGTTACTACATGCTGCAGAGATGGTTGAGTAGCTAAAGTATTTATAATTCACTGAAAGTCCACTAGAAGTAATAAGTGAATTTATTAAAATAACTAAATTCAATTGAATCTCAGAAAAAAACCTTTCAAAATAATTCAGTAATAACCAGTGTTATGAGCTGTATTGTATCACCTCTAAATTAATGCGTTGATGTCCTAACTCAGTATCTAAAACTATGGAAGTGGCTTTGGAACTAGGTAATGGGTAGAAGTTGGAAGAGTTTTGATGTGCATCTTAGAAAAAGCCTAGATTTCCCTGAAGAAACTGTTAGTAGAAATATGGACATTAGAGGTGTTTCTGGTGAGGCTTCAGACGTTGGAGGAAAGGCAACCCTTGTTACCACATGGCAAAGGATTTGGCTGAATCATATTCTAGTGTTTTGTGGAAGGTAGAACTTGTGAGTGATAACTTGGATATTTAGCTGAGGATATTTCAGACAAAGTATGAAAGGTAAGACCTCATTCATCCTTGCTGTTTATAAAGTAAATTGTGAGAGAAGAGAGATACATTGAGAAAGGAGGAATTGTCAAGCAAAAAGAAACCAGAACTTGAAGATTTAGAAAATTCTCAGCCTATCCATATGGAAAAATATGCAAAAACGAATTCTGGAAAGGACTGTCTAGATAACTTCTTGATAAAGAGATTATGGGTGTGACTCACAGATTCAATCAACAATCTCTGCAGAAATGCTACTGACTTGGACCTAAAGGGACAAAGACGATGTGAAATAAAAGATTACCAGACTTCTAGAATTTCTACAGAACAGGCCAGTAGAGCTATCTGGCTACAAACATGCATTATCCTTAAAGTAAGGGAAGAATGACCCCAAAGCTGATTAGAGATTGGTAAGAATATCACTACTACTGACCCAGAGGACATAGGCCAGGAGGATGGAGTTGTTTCCTCTTTAGTTCTAGAGGGCAGATCACCTCCTTGGTGTTAGTGGGCCAAGTTGCTGCAAAGGGTGGGGCCATTGTTCTGGTGGGCCCAGAGACTGGAGGTCCCATGTTAGTGGGCCTGGAGGACCGTGAATGAAGCCAAAGAAGATTATTCTTGAGTTTTAAAATAAAAAATAATAATAATTTCCTGATTTTGAACTTGTTTGGGACCCCTTTCTTCTTTCTGATTTTTCCCTTTGGAATGGGAATGTCTATTCTATGCCTGTCTCACCATCATATTTTGGAAGCAGATAACGTGTCTGGTTTTACAGGTTTACAGCTGAAGAGGAATTTTGCCTCAGGATGAATCATATCTTCAGTCTCACTCATACCTGATTTAGATGATATTTAGATGATATTTTGGACTTAGAGCTGATGCTAGAAAGTCTTAATGACCTATGGGGCTGTGAGGATGGATGAATTAATTTTGTATACAAAAAGAACATGAATTTTAGGGGCCAGAGGGCAGAATGTTATGGACTGAACTGTGTCTTCCCCAAATTTATAAGTTGCAGTTCTAACCTGTACGACCTTAGAACACGACTGGGCTGGGCTTGGTGGCTCAGCCTGTAATCCCAGCACTTTGGGAAGTCGAGGCGAGTGGATTGCCTGAGCCTGCAGGTTCGAGACCAGCCTGGGCAACTTGGTGAGACCTCGTCTCTACAATAAATAAAAAAAAAAAAAATTAGCAAGCGTGGTAGTGCGCACCTGTGGTTCCGACTACTTGGAAGGCTGAGATGGAAGGATCGCCAGAGCCCAGCAGGTGGCTGGGGTGGCTGTGAGCATGCCACTGCACTCCAGCCTGATGAGACTCCAACTCAAAAAAAAAAAAGAACATGACTGTATTTGGAGATAAGATCTTTAAAGAGATAATTAAGGGAAAATGAGATAATATGATAATATGGGCGGGCCTGAATCCAATATTACTTGTGTCCTTATAAGAAATGGAGATTAGGACACACAACACACAAATTAAGAGGCACCATGCGAGGGCACAGAGAGAAGGTGGTCTCTGCAAACCAAGGAGGGGTCTTCAAGAGAAGTCAAACCTACCAATACCTTGATCTTGGACTGCTAGCCTCTGGAACTGTGAGAAAATAAATTTCTGTTGTTTAAGCCATCCAGTCTTTGGTATTTTGTCCTAGGAAACAATACAACCTGGTAGAAAATATAATGGTAAATTACCATTTGAAATAGCCACTAATTCTGGATTGCCAGATCAATGTTCTCAAGGGCAGGGAGCATTGCTTCTCTTTAATTCAGGACTTCACATGGTCACTTAGGCCTTGCAGCTGCTTTGATGTCCAAGTTACTTACGAAAATAATCCATTAGCTTTTGATTTTGCTCCTCTCCCAAGAGCGGCTCCTCTGAGGGTCTCCCACTTTCATATTGCCATCCCAAAGCTGTTCTGCTTAGGGAACTGCTGTTGCACAAACACCTCCTTTCTGGAAGACAGTTTTGCCTCACATTTGCAAAACTAAAAGGTCCATATGGGGATTTTTCTCAGAGCAAAAAATAAGCTGCCCCAAGGGAGTACTGAAATCTCAGCATTTAGGGAGATGGTGGAGATGAGATTAGAAATGCAGGCAATTTCTTCCATCAATAGGCATTTCCCATAACTTGGCATCTGAGTTTCAGATAGGCATCAGGTCACCGGAGAAGCAGGTTCCTCATGGCATGATGGGCTGTGCAGTGAGCTGAATAAATCTCAGTCCCCAAACTCTAGTGCAAAACAATACAATATAGTGTTTCTTTATTTTCTAAAAAGGAAAGATGAAATCCAAAGATTGAAAAAGCAAGCAAGCACTGAACTTATTCGCTTGTCAGACAAGGGAACTGACATGTGTGAAGAATTTACCAGGTAGCTGCCTAGAGGGAAAAAATCCAGTTTTTATGGCTAAGAAGAAAATTTTGGAAGTAGCTATATAAATCAGTCAGTGGCACTTTCTTATATATTATAATAATTACATAAGTAATTGTAATTGGCACTTTCTTATGTATTATAATAATTGCATAAGTTTACATCTTGTTGGTTGAAACATGTTCCACTATTCATTGGTTAAGAAAGATACTTGAATTAGGTCTAGTGAGACTCTGGCATAGCAGTTATATCTAAGGTCTTAGCTGTGTTAAAAAAACATTATAGGAGGGCTGAGCTCCATGGCTCAGCCTGTAATCCCAGGACTTTGGGAGGCCGAAGTGAGTGGATTGCCTGAGCCCGCGGGTTTGAGACCAACCTGGGCAACTTGGAGAGACCTCATCTGTACAATAAATTTAAAAAAATTAGCTGGGCAAGGTAGCGTGTGCCTGTAGTTCCAGCTACTTGGAAGGCTGAGGCAGAAGGATCACTGGAGCCCAGCAGGTCGATGCTGGGGTGGCCGTGAATGTGCCACTGCACTCCAGCCTGGGCGACGGAGTGCGACTCCAACTAAAAAAAAAAAAAAAAAAAAATTATAGGAGGCCATTTTTTCAGATTGAACTTATTTACTAGCTTTTAACACTAGACCAGATGAAAATGGAGTCACTCATGCTAAATGCCACATAATCAAACTTAGACTTTAAGAAAGCAAATAATTCTTCAAATGCTCCATTGATTTCCTCCTGAAAACAGAAGATTCCAGCATAATAAGGATGTTTTTTCTGCTCTAACCTTTACAAAAAAAAGCAATCTGAATTTGTCTGTTGTTAAATAGTCAATTTTTCTTTTTGATTGTTAAATGTGTTTCCTTGTTCCCACCTTTCAAAACGATACAGCTTGTTCCTACTGATCTGCTATTTCCCAGTGAGACTTGAGACTAAATAAGTGTATTTATGGTGGTGACAGAGTGACATTAATGCCTAAAGTTTTGGCCAATCTTTCAAAACTGGGAGGCTGACAAAAGGGGGGGAATGGTTAAATTAAGTTTAACCTAAAGCTGCCTATTTCCATACTTTAAGTTCGGCCTAAAGGTGTATGAACTGTAACCTAATTATACAAGGGGAGACCCTCCAAAAACTGGAATTTATCTATAAGAAGTTGTGTATTTGTTCCTACATGTTTAAACTTCAGTGACCTTCAAAGTTCTCCCCATTTGAGGCAATGCACCTATTGAGATGCTTTTTCCACTGCTCAAAACAGTTTTTGATTTTGTCAGTTTTGATGTCTTTTAGTGCTTCTGCCTTTTTTGTTTCACCTCATCCACACTGGCAAAATGTTTCCCTTTGAGGACTTTTTTCGTCTGGGGAAACAAAAAAAAGTCACTCAGGGTGAGACTGGGTGAATAGGGAAGGTGAGGTGTGAGGTTCACGCCGTTTTTGGTCAAAAACTGCTGAACACTCAGCACGGTGTGGACAGGTTGTGCAAATCATCCATCATGAAATGAGTGAACGTGTTGAAAAAAATCTCCATGAAAAAATGCTCAGCCTCACTAGTCATCAAAGAAATGCAAATTAAAACCACACTGAGATTCCACCTAACTCCAGTCAGGATGGCCGTCATCAATAACTCAAAAAACAACAGATGCTGGAGAGGATGTGGGGGAAAGGGAACACTTCTGCACAGTTGGTGGGAGCGTAAACTAGTACAGCCTCTGTGGAAAACAATGTGGCAATTCCTAAAAGATCTAAATATTGACCGTCCATACGATCCTGCAATCCCCCTACTGGGAATATACCCGGAGGAACTCAAATCACTCCATGAAAAAGATACCTGCACTCGTATGTTTATGGCAGCATTGTTCACAATAGCAAGAACATGGAACCAACCATGCTGCCCATCAAAAGAGGACTGGATTTTTTAAAAAGTGGTACATATACATGATGGAATGTTATGCAGCCATAAAAAAGAACAAAATCATGAACTTCACAGCAACCTTCACAGCAACCTGGATGGACTTAGAGTCTATAATACTGAGTGACCTTTCACAGAAACAATGAATCGAGTATCACATGTTTTCACTCATAAGCGGAACTTGAACAATTATTGTAATACTATATGAAAAGGATTGGCAGTAGTGGGAAACTGCGAGGGGCGGGAGGGGGGAGGCGGGGAGGCAGGATTGGCAGTAGTGGGAATCTGTCTGGGGAAGTGGGACACACCTCATCAACAAGGGTACCTGCATAATGAACATTTGTATAGCTAACCCTGAAATGCACCCCACATCTTTAAAATAAAAAAATTAAAAGCTAAAAAAAAAATTCATTGAAGTTGAATTCAGCCTTTTACAACAATGCTAGCTGGTACACTGATGCCAATGGGTTCCTAGAACACTTACCTTGCACGGGTAGCCTGTACTACAAAGGGACTACCTGCCAGAAAATAATTCCTCTCTTTTTTGGGGAGATGTCCCCCATATGTAAGTGTAACCTACTCTTGTAACAAGTAGCCTACTCTCAGCCAATTACAGCAGCCACATTTCATTCCCAGCCACAGGTGGCCAACTGTTCAAACTGTGCTCAATAAGGCAAAAACCAAGCTGCCACCAATCCAGCTGTTTTTGTACCTCACTTTCGTTTTTCATATGTCACTTTTCTTTTTCTGTCCATAAATATTTTCTTAGCATGTGGCAGCCTCAGAGTGGCTCTGAATCTATTCTGGGTCTAGGGGCTGCCTGATTCTTGAATCATTCTTTACTCAAACTCTGTTAAATTTAGTTTGTCCAAAGTTCCTTTTTAGCTTTGGTTAGAGTTCACAGTTGTTCATCGTTTGGTTGAGTAGAACCAGCTCTTGTAAAACAGCATTCATTGGAATATCTCTTAGGCAATCGATGCTGCAGGTGGAAATGTCCTCACTTACACATTTAGCCTGGTCAGTGGGGAACGTGGGCCCAGTAATTCTTGGAACTTATCCTCCCCTGGATTTGGTATCACAATTTCAGAATTTCACACAGTGTCAAACTGTATGTGCACGGTCAGTTTTCTGTCCATTGGCAATTTGCCCTTGTAGAGACCAAGAGAAAATTTCTCCTTTTCTCTCTGAAGATTCACTGAAAAGTCAATGAACAAAAGGCAGATTAATAGGACAAAAAGTATACAAATTTATTAGTATTCACAGAAGCCACTTAAAATATAAAAACTCAAAGGAAGGCAAGATGACTGATGTTTTATACCATCTTGAAATTACAGAAAAAAATGGGGGCTGAGAGCATGGCCAAAACCAGGTTATGGTGTAAATCAGTTTATGGTGGCAAGACAGGTTATGGGAGAGAAGAGGAGGTCTGGTTAACAAAGGTGGTCTTGTTATGTGGATGGAACCTCACAAGCAGTACTCCTCAAAGAGAATAGATAATGTTTCTTTTAGAACTTTAAGGTGTGAGACTTCTCAGTTCATCTTTCCTAGATTCGGACAAGGGAGGGCCTTGTATGCCTGGCTACAACAGTGCAGATTCAAATCTCCCCACAAAAGACAGTTCTATATGTGGCTACTTCTGTAGGCAGGGCTTCTGAACAGCCATCTCAAAATATGTCCCAGAAGTATGTTTTGGGTTGAAATGTTTGGGTTGCCTTCATCCTACCGCGATAGATATCCCTGTTCCTGTTGGCATTGTTTCCTCAGAATCCGGGAACTCTACTTCATTTCCCAGACCCAGTGAGGTTTAGGCATAAAGCGAGAGCTCAATATTCTAATTTATTGATCAACTTGGCTGGCAGTCACTCATGCCTTTACGAGCTTGTAATCAATGTTAAATGATTTCTTAGTTGGTTGGTCAAACTCCTTCACTACCAAGACTTCCTGGCTCTCCTACTGAATAACCAGGTAACACTTCGATAAGAATTGGTTTATGTGTAAATATTTTTACTGGTGCAAAACTTACCAGTTGTTGCAAACTGACGTAAGTCAATTTGGCTAATCATCTATATCTATTTATCTTACCTTTATCTCCACACATATATTTTTTAAAGAAAGTTTCAAAGTAGCTGTTTTGAAATACAGCTTATCACTTGTTTTAAGTTTATGATTCAATAATTTTTAGTAAATTATTTCAGAGTTGCACAATAATTACCACAATCCAATTTTAAAACATTTTCATCTCCCTAAAAGATATTCCTTAGTCCTTTTCCCAGTCACTTGCAACCACTAATCTACTTTGGGTCTCTTTAGATTTAGATTTTTAGGCCTTTCAAGTAGATGAAATCATGTATAGTCTTTAGTGTTTAGTTTCTTTCACTTAGCAAAATGTTTTGAAATTTATTCATGTTGTAACTAGGATACTACATTCGCTTTTATTGACAAATAGACCATTGTATAAAGATAACACATTTTGTTTATCCATTTACCATACTATGAATATTTGATATTTGTTTCCATTTTTTGTCTATTATGAATAATGTTGCTATGCACCCATGTTCCAAGTTTTGTTGTGAACATGATTTCATTTCTCTGATGAAGATCTCTAGGAGAAAAATTAATGATCATATGGTAGATACAAGTTTTACTTTTTAAGAAACCGCCAACCTGTTTTCCAAAGCAGTTGCATTGTTTTACCATTCCACTTGCAATGTACAAATGTTCCAGTTTCTCCACATCCTCACCAATACTCATTATTGTCTGTCTTTTTTATTATAGCGATTGTATCAAGTGTGAAGTGGTGTCAATCACCTTTTGGTACATAAAGGTGACTTCTAATGATTAGGAGTAGATAAAGTGTGATAATAGATGTGATAATGAAAGTATGTCTTAGATCAAATTCTGTTATTTATTTATTTTTTTTAGTTGGGTCTCACTCTGTCACCCAGACTGGAGTTCAGAGGCATGATCATGGCTCACTGCAGCCTTGACCTCCTGGGTTCAGGTGATCCTTCCACCTCAGCCTCCTGAGTAGCTGGGACTACAGGCATACACCACCACAATGAGCTAATTTATTTTATTTTCTTGTAGAGATGAGGTCTCACTATGTTGCCCAGGCTGGTCTTGGACTCCTAGGCTCAAGCAATCCTCCTGCCTTGGCCTCCCAAAGTTCTGGAATTACAGGTATGAACCACTGTTCCTGGCCAAATTCTGTCAAATTTTAAAATATTTCTTATTAAGCACAAAAATATTCTTAAAACTTAAGTTTGGGGAATCACTAACAAACACCTTGGAAGAGAGGCTCATTTTGAGGATAATGGAGAAAAAATCTGATGGAAGGACCAGTCCTCTCCTATTTGGATCAGGAAGCAGAACCTGCCTTCTGGTGATCAGTCACACAGGTCTTGTAAGGCTCTAGGTCTGGAGACCTCCCACTGATATGGGGTGGAGTACAGTGTAATGCTCCGTTAGCTCTTGATTTCACCATGGAAAAGAATTTCAGAGCAAATCCAAAGTATAGTTGAAGAGATAATTTATTAGAAAGAAAGAGGCATGCTCAAGGAAGGCATGGGCGCCTTAAAAGAAAGAGTATGATGTGCGTGCCTTTTACAAGAAGCTATATAATTTTACAATGGTAATTGAGCAAACCATGAGCTAAGAGAGGTAGGCTGCAGGTATCTGCTCACAAGTTTTGACTACCATCTTTCAACCTTCTAAAGTCACAGGGCTTTAGAACTTTATTGCCTAATTAGATTTGTTGTTGTTTTTTAACATCATGTCTGTGTTTTCAGTAACTCCCTATTGTTTTTGCGATCCACATTCTGGTCAGTCAGATGAAGGTCATGTATCAATAAGAAAGATGTTTGAATGCTTACCCTTTTTAAATTTAGATCTGCCTGCAAGAAACTTATCTGTATCTAAACTGCTCTGACTAACCTGCCTCACTCTGAAAGTGTTAGACTGCTGGGCCTGTAGGTGGTTATCACTAGTCCATGAAAGGATGATGGTAGATGACTGTATGATATTTTTACCTAACAACATTCCTGAGCACCACACATTTTACCAATGACAAAGTATTTTTATCATCCACTGCTCTTGTGTAGATTTTGCTAATAATATTTGAAACATTTGCAAAACTACTTCTAACAATTGGATTATTGACTGAGAAACTTCAAATACTATTCAGTCATTCTTAATGGTAAATGATTAACAGTCTCCAAAACAAAGGTCAAGTTTAAAACAGATTAGAGTTCAAACTCTGGTATTCGACACAATATAGAGTCCATTTGCAGACTTAGACTTTTTTCCTAGCTTCATCTCTTATCATAATTCTCTAATTCTGTGCATCAGCCACGCAAAAATAACCATTTCCTAAACCTCTCCATATTCTTTATTATCTCCATTTCTATGTACAGTGAGTTCTACAGCCTTGACACAGTCAGTGTTAACAAACACGTGTTCGTTTCTCTATTCTTTTTAACAAGCAGTTGCTGGATACATGGCCTGCACCCAATAAGTGCTGATCAACTGAATGCACTCACAAAAGAGTCAGCGATTAAGTGAGGCAAGCAAATAAATAATACACTGTGACCGATTCCGAAATGACCGTGCATCTAATACACAGATGGGAGACAAAGGAAGAAGCCATTATTTGTGTCTGGGTGACCTGAAGAGTGTTTCGCAGAAAAGGAACATTTTAACGAGAATGTAAAAGTGAATTTGACTTTGTTTACACCTCTCTAGGTCTGCGCTGCCTTTCTTGGAGTGTGAAAAGTACAGTTTAGAATCAGGAATGAAGCATGAGCTGGAGTGACCAGAGAGAGTGATAAAGTGGTTGCAGCCCGGGAGTGACCTTCAGGGAAGTTATGGGAGTAAAAGTAGGTTAGGGCCAGAATTGATTGCCCTTTGCAGACAGCTTGGCCTATAGAAATCCTAGCAGCTCAAATGTCACCCCCTGTGACACATTCCCTGAAGTGCCAGTCAGAATTAATCCCTTTTTCTCTGTGCCAGGAGACAGAATTAAATGTGTGCTGTAGCAAGCAGTCAAAGCAACATGTTTTGAGGGCAAAGTCGGTGGTTTCCTTACAGTTTCCTCGCCTGGAAGAGAAGTCAGGACTGTGTCTTAACGCTCATTCTCACAGTGCCAAACGCAGGAGCTTGGCATATGTTTACTGGGTGTGGAACGAATGCTGGGAACTGGCATTTAATTGTGAGGTGGTGAGTTCCAACGGAGTCCTTTTGATACTCTTCAGAC
The DNA here is from genome assembly GCA_963574415.1 of Tarsius wallacei. Taxonomy (NCBI): domain Eukaryota; kingdom Metazoa; phylum Chordata; class Mammalia; order Primates; family Tarsiidae; genus Tarsius; species Tarsius wallacei. The sequence goes on along the minus strand of CAUYQG010059863.1, from coordinate 10,215 downwards.
TCACCAGCTCTGAAGCCTTCCCCTCATGGCAGACAGGCCTGTCCCTCCCTTCTGTCTATCTGTATCCCTGTTCCCTGGAAGCTTACAGCTCTTGTGGCAGAGGCTGAAGCAGAGCAATACTAATGACTCCCTTCTGCCCCTTTCCTGACTTTCCCAGTATTTGTTTTTACTGCAGTCTTCAGTCTTCAGACCACCAGCCTGCCACACTTGTGTCTGCCATTTGATTGAATTTTCTGCTCCTGCCTTTTAAAATTTTGGGTTCCCCATATTTAGCAGGCAAGCCGACAGCTGCTCTTCCCACAGAAGGTCAGAACTCCCAGAGGAACTTGGCTTTGTTTACCGCACAGGGCGGGGCTGCTGGAGGCTAGTTACCAGGGAACACCAGAACAACCTTCCCTCTCTGTCGCTGTCTTCCCTGCTTCCCTTTCCCAGGGTAGCCCAGCCACGCCCTGAATGGTAGTATGGCCTGAGGGTACCAGCTCAGAGTTTATGTAATCCTCCACCTGCTTACAAACAGAATCCCTTTCCTGGGACTGAACAAGACTGGGGGAAATGCCAGCAAGAGAGACAAAGTCCTGATTCATCAGCTCGAGTGTGTGACTTGTGGATCCTTGGGAATGAAGGATTCTTTTCAAATGTTCAAAATTAGGGTGTTGAACCCAATTGTGCTATAAACCAAAAATAAAACGCTAAGCCCTACAACCGACTGAACAGACCCCTCTGGGCCAAGGGAAAGTTTAATAAAAATTAAACTTCAAGCCATGATGGAAAAGGAAAACAAACACACCTCATTATACTCCCTTTTTTGTGGAGTTTTAGGTGACTGACTAGCGTTAACACTAAAATAGAGATCATAAGACTGACGAAACAGACTCTGTGGCAATAAAATACCAAATTCCAACCTGACTCTGGTGTAGTATCACATGACAGATAGCAGGCCCCAAGGGAAATAAAAATATTTTACTCCAAAATATGTTTCTTTGACATATTTTGAAATGGCTGTCACAGGCAAGCAGATCGAGGTGACCCTGCAGAGCTGTCCTTTGTGGGAGACATGTACATCTGTAGAGAATCTCCATTAATGAGGCCAGGCCTTTTCCAGATCAAGGAGAGATTAACTGAGAGTTTGACACTTTTAAAGATCTGAAGAGAGACATTTACCATCTATTCTTTCTGAGGGCTGCTGTCTATAAGGCTTCATCCACACAACAAGACTCCCCTCTGCTAGCCAAGCCTGTTCCTTTCTGCTGTGGGGTCATGGCCATTGGTCCCCTAAAGGTTCCCTGAAAAAAAATCACTGGCATGAGGCAAGATTGATTAGTAGGAGAAAAGACATACACATTTTATTTAAGGTGTATACATAATGGTCTTCAGAATGAAGACTCAGCTTCCCAGTGAGTTACAGAAACTTAAAGACTATCTCAAAGTAACAGGAAGAATGGAGCCTTGCATTCTGGTAAAACAGGTTATGGGAAGGGGAGGAAGAGGAATTCTATTGAGGGGCAACAAATGATTGCTAGGAAGAATGAAAGGATGGCAGAAAAAATGAATGATTGTAGGTAGTTGTCCTTGTAATCTAAGTGATCCTTAGAGACAGTCATTATACCTGTAGGAAGGTCTGCTCAGGTGTGGTCTTTTCTGCAATAGATAATGAATAACAGGGAAGGAAAGCAACTTCTCTTAACTAAGTGGAGGCAGGAAGGTCAGAGAAAGCTTGTGGCAAAAATCCATATTTGGGGGCGAATTTCCCTGCACCTTTTCACAGTCTCCCAGAATCTGTCTTGCCACTAAAACCTATTTACCAACATAACCTGGTTTGGGCTATGTTCTGAACCCACATTCTTTCTATAACCTCAAGATGAAATATAAGCTTCTGTACCATGATCAGAAGGCTCCTGTATAGATAGTCATTAAATAAATGTGTATGCCTCTTCTATTAATCATTCTGCCATGACCATGTCAGTGATTTTTTTCAATGAACATATAGGGGACCAACAGGCATAGCTCCCACACTAAGTAACATAAGTGACAAGAGTAAATTTGGAGATAGTTTGGGTCACCTGTGATTTAGGCTCCTATTTCTCATGTTTTTCTTACACAAAATAGACTTCTTTGCCAAGCATGCCATAGTATTTCAATGGAAAGTACTTCATCAGCCAAGGTACTTCATCAACTCAGGCCCTGGGCTTCTGACACAGGAAACATGACGTACCGACCCTGCCACCATCATGGTGACCCTCCAGGTGAGGAAACAGGGCATGAATACACAGGCTCCCCTTACACAGATTCATGACTAATGAGAAAGAACTGAGAAGCAAAGCTGAGACAGCTAAATACTCAGATACTTTAGCAATTTTATTCAGAGCAGTTGAATATTGGAAAACAACCATGTAGTTTTCTCAAGTTTTATTTTTTCATGGAAACATTTGATACCAAAGTCACATCTAGCCCTCACTCTAATTTCATGAATGCAACCACACCTGCCATAATGAAAGTCCCCACTCTGTTTCTACAGCAGTGGAGCTGCCCTTCTCAAACTTCTGCCATCAAACCATAAGGATGTATTTCTGAATGCTGAAAACATCTTGATAATATTGCAGTAGCTAAGAGGATCAGGGGTTGTTTTCCCCGACACTATTTGGTAACATCTGTCTGACATCACTCCAGAATAAGAATGAGTTGCTTCCTCCAAAGGGAATTTGGAAAATCACTCACATTGTAACTGGACCCAGGTCGAATGGCTTGTCACCCAAAAGCCAGATTTGAGAGATGAAAGTCAGGGGAAGGAAAAAATAGACTTTATTTAACCTCAGAAGATGGAGGACTAAAGTCACAAGGGTCATCTCAAATTTTTAGGCTGGTAGGGAGAGTTATTAAAAAGGAAACTTGGTGTGGGAAGCATGTAGGGCTGGCACAAAGTGCATCTTGTTATGGTGGCTTATCTTGAGTGATGGTAGTTTGTCCTCCCTGAGGTCTGGTTGATGTTATCTCAGCTGCAGTCAGGTGTAGGGCAACACACACTCAGTGGCAATATGAGCACACCCTGGATATGGCCCCAAGAAAGGGGTGGGAGTCTGGGGAGGGTTCCTGGGGTTGGCCAACCTGGGATGTTCCCTTCTTCTCAGGCTCCAGCCTGGGCATGCAGGTCATGCTGAGGCCATGGGCAAAGTGTTCTCCACACCTGCTGAGCACATTTTGCAGCTATGCATAGTGAGTGTTTTCTGCACCCTTCCTTGAAGCAGTCAACCCCCTGCTCTGCTTCAGACCAAATCAATGCCCATAATGTTTGGTTACCTTTAGTTCATCTTTAATTCATTACAATACTAAAAATTCCACCCTTAGAGAGAATTCACAGCCATTCTGTATCCATGCAATGTACATATAGTGCCTTCTCACACTGCTCCTGTACAGTAGAAACCCCACCCCACTTAACTGCGCACTCTGCCTTACATAAAATGCTATATAACCTGTGTGCTGTGGAGAAATATAAGGTCCAAATAGGCCAGCAACAATTGGGTAAATTATACTGAGGAAAGAAGTCCCAGGGTGAAATTTACAAGGAACTTACTAACCATAGTAAGAGTTATAAAAGCTTGATGAATGCTGTAAATCATTGTTATAAACTAACATGTAGCTGACCACTGTAAATGAAAAGTTAACCTTTGTTGTAAATTAACCCTATCTTAAGGATCAGAACACCACAATCAGCCAGCCATCTTGCAAACCTCTCACACAACACCCACAACTTGTAGCTAACTTCCCTCTTCAGACCCCTAGCACCACAGATGAACTCCCCCAGTACAACCCTATAAAAGTCCTCTCTAGACTTTGCCTCTTTACAGACAGTCTCTCTCTGCTGTATTTCCCATTACTCCCTTTTACAACGTATTCTTCCTTTCATAAATCTGCTCTTCTTAATTCACAACTATTTTGGTGAATTCTTTCACTGCCAATGTGAAATCCAGTCTCATCAAGTCATACACATGACCTACAAGGGAGGACCACCAAAAAAACTGCTCTTTTTTGGAGGGCAGGCCCCTTGTAGTACAGGCTTCTCCTGCTAGGTAAGTGCGCTAGGAACTCATCAGCATCAGTGTACCAGCTAGTGTCGTTGTGAGAGGTTGCATTCAGCTTCAGTGAACTTTTTTTAAGACTTTTTCAGTGTGTTAGCCCATTTCATGATAGGTGATTTTTAAGCACATGTGCCCACACAGCGCTGAGTGTTCAGCAGTTTTAACCCAAAAAACAGCATGCCCCCATGCCCCACCCTCCCTATTCATCCAATCTTGCTCCGAGTGACTTTTTTTTTTTTCCAGATTAAAAAACCCTCAAAGGGAAATGTTTTGCCGAGGTGGAAGAGGTGAAACAAAAAATGGCAGAAGCATTATAAGGTGTCAAAATTAAATTCATTTTTTAAAATATTCTTTGGAGTTTTTGCCACACCACACCCCCCATTCCTTTCACAACTGAGAGCAGTTTTTCCCCATCCAGGCAGTCCCTCCTGGACTACCTTCCCTGTAAGTAAGTTTTCTTATAAAGCCCATGTCTCATCTGTTGTCTCCAGATCATTTCTTTGGTCTCTCGGACACAGTTCCCTTTGGCATCTGTGGGAGTTGGGTATGACATTAAACTATGGACTAATCATTTTGTGACTCCCCTAAGCAGGAGGGTCCCGCAGTCAAGACTCCATTCCTAGACTGTTTCAAGATTAGCCTCTGGAATTCTTGAGCAAGCATGCGATTAGATAAGCACACGTTTGTTTGTAAGACCATGGTGCAAGAAAAACCGCTGCGAAGGAAGGGGGAGGAAGAAACAAGAAAGGAGAAAGAGAAAAAAATTGTAAAAATGGATGAGTGATTAAAAAATGTTTCAAAGTAAGATTAGAGCATTGTGCCACACAACAAGAAGGGCACTAAACATAAGCTTTTTCAATACATTTCGTCATAACCTGGAGAAGCAGTTACTTCTGAATCCAGTTCATGAAGAAACTGAAGGTAAGAGAGGTAAAATCAGGATGGGAACCCAGAATTTCCACCTCCAACTCAATACTGCCTTCACCACACAATAGCCACAACTACAATCACAACTGCAATAGCACCAACAAAGTCAGCCGCATCTACTGAGTACATATCCTGTGTGTCCCTGAGCAGCGGTGCTGGGCGTTTTGCTTCTCAAGACTCTTGCCCACCTTATGGTCCCACTAGCATCATAGAGCCCTCCTATAACTCCTAGGACCCTGAAAGTGGAGGCTTTACACCTTCTCAGATTGACTGTTTTCTGGGCCAGAGGGGATCAAACGACCAGTCAGAATATGTTTTAAAAAAATTAAAGGAAAAACTCTACAGCAAGAAATAAAATACGAGTGCTGAGTGCTTGGAAAGATGTAAACTGCCTCCAAGGAAAAGGAGCAAATTTCTTTCTATTGAGATTGATTCTGATCTGTCAGTCTCCTTTAAACACACCAAGGTTCCTGAGGGCAGTGCCAGCTATTAAAATTGCTAATTACTTGTTAAAATGTACAAACTTTCCTGGGGAAAAGTTCATCTGCATGTGAATTAAGTGTCCAGAGTAGTTATAATCATTTAATTATGTGCTTATGAGGAGGAGAGTAGAGTTTAGGGTAGGAACAATAGGATCAACAAGACTGTCTCAGGTCACTAGGATATATCTAGAAAACTGGGAAGGATGTTGGGGTCCTGGGCCTCAGGAGGAAGATCTGAAAACCACATCGGGCAGAACAATTAAGTTTCTGTCTACTGAGGGAAGGAAGTGTCTGGTGACTGCCCGGGATGAACTGGGTAGTAGGTAGGGAGTCACAGCATGACTGAGTGGCGACTGGGAAAATCACAGGGGTCTAGGAACTCATCCAGTCAGGAGAGAGCAGCAGGGAGCCTCTTTCCTGAATTAAAACATCTGGAGGAGAGGTGAAGAGACCACCTCTCTGGTCCTAGAACTTTATTCCCTCCAGCTGCCATATGCAGCACTACCACTGGCTTATATTATGTTATTGCAGCCCCTGGCACCAAGTGGAAGCTCAGACATGAGAAATGGGAAAACAGCACACTCATGAAATGGGTGCAGAGCCCAATTTACTAGGTACGGAGCAAGAGGAACAGTTAAGGAACCTTTTGCAGCCTTTCCTGGAGAAGATACTAACTCACCTGGCTACTCAAAATTGAGGCTAAGGTGTTTTTTGTTTCTGTTGTGTTTGTTTGTTTTTGAGTCAAGTTCTCACTCTGTTGCCCAGACTGGAGTGCAGCGGCATAATCCTGGCTCACTGCATCCTTGACTTCCTGGGTTCAGGTGATCCTCCCATCTCAGCCTCCTGAGTAGCTGGGACTATAGGCATGCACCACCGCCCCTAGTCAATTTTTTTAATTTTTTTGTAGAGATGAGATCTTGCTATGTTGTCCAGGCTGGTCTCAAACTCCTAGACTAAAGCAATCCTCCCACTTTGGCCTCCCAAAGTACTGGGATTACAGGTGTGAGACATGGTACCCAGCCAGGGTTAAGTTTTATGTTTCTGTTATTTTTAAACATTTTATAAAAGGGTAAAAAATAATTATTCTATACTTCCAAAGAAGGCTTCAGAATGGCTTTAGGAAGCCTGTTGAACCAATCAAGTATGGTGTAAGACAATTATTCAGCATCTGTTTCTCCTTGTCCCAGCAAATGGGGAAAAAAGAGCACCGGAATAGAGGACAGTGTGAGACATTGAAAGACTACGTGGCAGTCAGCAAAAACCAGCCCTAAGTTCCATAGGTCTTACTCTGCTCATCCTAGAGGTCATAGGAACTGAAATACAATGCTCTCTTCTTCTGAGACAGGGAGCAAATAGATCAGTTCCCTTTCCATAAGCTGTCTTATAAGGGTGGGATGAAAGAGGCCCAAGAATGCAAATACAGATTTTTTAACCAAAATTAATTCATAAATTCAATAAATTCTAAAGAAAAATATCACTATTTTTTGTGTAACTTAATGAGCTATTCCTAAAATTCTTATCGAAATACAAAAGACTAAGAACAACCAAGATGATTCTGAAGAATATAAAAAAATTAAAAGATATAATCATCATTAAGCTATATTATAAAGCTAAGCTATATTATTAATGCAGACAACATGCTATTGACTCAAAAGTGAGCAAACTAACTAATGGGATAAAATATAAAATTAAATGCAAGCACATTCATGTAGCATCACCTGATTTGTGACAAAAATAGCACTGTCATGTGGCTTAATAAAAGAATAGTATTTTCTTTTTTTTCCTTTTGTGCAAACTATGTTCTTTTTCTTTTCTTTCTTTCTTTATTTTTATTATAAAGATGTGGGGTACATTTCAGGATTAGGTATATAAACATTGATCATGCAGGTACCCTTGTTGATGAGGTATGCCCCTCCCTCCTCTAGCAGTTTCTCTCAACTGCCAATCCTACCCCCACCCCCCTGACAGTTTCAAGGTCAGTTTATGAGTGAGAACATATGGAATTCAGTTCTTTGTTTCTGTGATAAATCACTGAGTATGATCTCCAAATCCATCCAAGTTGCTGCAAAATCCATATATTTGTCCTTCTTTATGGTTGCATAATATTCCATTGTGTATATGTACCACATTTTTTTTTATCCAGTTCAGCTTCGATGGTTCCATGTTTTTGCTATTGTGAATAGAGCTGCGACAAACATACATGTGCAGGTATCTTTTTTGTAGAATAATTTGAGTTCCTCTGGGTATATTCCCAATAGGGGAATTGCTGGGTAATATGGAAAGTCAATTTCTAGTTCTTTCAGAAATCGCCACACTGTCTTCTAGTCTGCATTCCTACCAGCAGTGTAAAAGCATTCCTTTTTCTCCACATCCTCGCCAGCACCTGTTATTTGTTTTATTAATGATGGCCATTCTTACTGGGGTTAGGTGGTATCTCAATGTGGTTTTGATTTGCATTTCTCTGATGATGAGTGAGGCTGAGCACTTTTTCATGTGTCTGTTGGCTGCCCGTTTATCTTCTTTTGAGAAGTGTCTATTCATGTCTTTTGCCCACTTTTTAAAAGGGGCTGTTTGTTTTTTTCCTTTTGGCACGTTTGAGTTCCTTGTAGATCCTAGATGTTAGGCCTTCGTCAGATATACAGTTGGCAAATATTTTTTCCCATTCTGTGGGCTATCTCCCTGCTCTCTTGATGGTTTCTTTTGCTTTGCAGAAGCTCATTAGTTTGATGAGACCCCACTTGTTATCTTATTTCTTAAGGTATTGGCCTTTAGGGTTCTGAATAAGAATTGGTTCCCAGTTCCAATTTCCATAAGGGTATTTCCTGTGCTTTCTAAGATTCTTATAGTTTGAGGTTTTATGTTTAAGTCTTTGATCCATTTAGAGTTAATTTTTGTGTATGGTGATAGGTAGGGGTCCTGTTTCAATCTTCTGCATGTGGTCAGCCAGTTTCCCAGCACCATTTACTGAACAGGTTCTCCACTCCCCAGTGGTTGTTTTTAGAGGCTTTGTCAAAGATGAGCTGGTTGAAGAATTGAGGCTTTGCTTCCAGATTCTCTATCCTGTTTCATTGGTCTATGTGCCTGTTCTTGTACTAATACCAGGCTGTTTTGATTACTGTAGCCTTATAGTAAAGTTTGAAGTCTGGAAGTGTGATACCTCCTGCTTTGTTTCTTTTGCTAAGGATTGTTTTGGCTATTTGTGGTCATTTATATTTCCATATGAATTTCTGTATTGTCAATTTCAGGTCTGAGAAGAATGATGTTGGTAACTTAATGGGGGTATTGAGTTGAATCTGTAGATTGCCTTTGGTATGATGGATATCTTAACAATGTTGATTCTTCCTATCCATGAGCATGGACTATTTTTCTATTTGTTTGGGTCATCTTGGATTTCTTTGAGCAGTATTTTGTAGTTCTCATTGTAAAGTTATTTTATGTCTCTGGTTAGGAAGATGCCGAGGTATTTCATTTTTTTGGTGGCTATTGTGAATGGGATTGTACTTTTTATTTGGGTCTCTGCCCGCTTGTTGTTGGTGTATAGGAATGCAACTGTCTTTTGCACATTTATTTTGTACCCTGAGACTTTGCCAAAGTCCTTTATCAATGCAAGCAGGTTTTTGACAGATTCCTTTGAATTTTCAAGGTACAGGATCATATCATCAGCAAAGAGGGATAATTTGACTTCCTCTTTTCCTACTTGGATACCCCTGATTTCCTTCTCTTGTCTGATTGCCCAAGCTGGGACTTCCAAAATAGTATTGAACAAGAGGGGTGAGAGTAGGCAGCCTTGTCTTGTTCTAGTTTTCAGGGGAAATGTTTCTAGTTTCTGTCCATTTAGTAGTATGTTAGCTGTGGCTTTGTCATAGATGGCACTTACTATTTTGAGGTATGTTCCTTCTATACCTAGGTGTTTGAGGGTTTTTATCAAGAAATGATGCTGGATTTTACCAAAAGCCTTTTCAAAATCTAATGAGATAATCATGTGGTTCTTGTTTTCACATCTGTTGATGTATTTAATTAAATTTATGGTCTTGTGAATGTTGAGCCAGCCCTGCATCCTGGGGATGAAGCCTACTTGGTCATGGTGGATGATTTTTGAGATGTGTTTTTGGATCCGATTTGCCAGAATCTTGTTGAGGATTTTTGCATCTATGTTCATAAGGGATATTGGCCTGTAGTTATCTTTCTTTGTTGGATCTTTACCCAGTTTGGATATCAGTGTAATGTTAACTTTGTAAAATGATTTGGGGAGAATTTCATCTTTCTCAATTGCCTGGAATACTTTCAGTAGGATTGGTATCAGCTCCTCCTTATACGTTTTGTAGAATTCTGATGGAAAGTCATCCAGTCCAGAGCTTTTTTTGGTAGGTAGCTTTCGTATGGCAGAGTCAATTTCCTGGGATGTTATTGGTCTATGTAGTGTCTCAATGTCTTCTTGTTTTAACATGGGGAGGTTGTGTGATGTCAGAAAGTCCTCCCATTTCATCTAGGTTATCAAGTTTTTTTCAATATAGGTGTGCATAGTAATCTCTGATAATCTTTTGTATTTCTTCGGGGTCAGCTGTGATTTGATCTTTTGTATTTCTGATTGTGTTTATTTGAGCTTTTTCTCTCTTTTACTTGGTCATTCTGGCTAGGGGCCCATCAATCTTGTTAATTCTTTCAAAGAACCAGCTTTTTGTTTTGTTGATGTTTTCTATGAAATTTTTGTCTTCTATGTCCCATAATTTGGG
>CAUYQG010059861.1:0-20588 GCA_963574415.1 Tarsius wallacei | reverse complement strand
CTTGCCTGGATTATGAGCATCCAGCCTTCAGTATTGCTAACTCCAATCTATTTCCCACACTGCGGTGACAGTAACTTTCCTAAAGCCACATCTGATCAGGACCTTTTTACGTCCCCTCCGACCAGTTTTTCAGTGACCTCTGCATAGTGCCCAGCTTCTGAAATGGCTTATATAGAAGACCCAGTTTATCTATCCAGTTTCCTCTTCCATCATTTTCCTGTTACTCACTATGTTCTAGTCGTGCCACATCATTACAGTTCCTCTGTTCCTCCACGTTTTTTCATCCTTTGGAGTCATGTCCATTCTGTTTCTGCCCCATTCCTTATACTAATACTAGCCAACTCCTATTCACACATCAAAGCCCATCTTAACTATTATCTTCTCTAGAAAACTTTGTAATATTGTATTTGCTCTAACTTGACTGTATTCTCAACCTGACTGCATATATTCTAAGAGCAGGATACATATTTGACTTTCTTACAATGAATCCCCAGTGTCTTACAATGCCAAATAAATATTTTTCATTATATAGCTCCTTAAAAACTTTTATTAGAATAGAAGATAGTTACAAAACATGCTCAAATATAAGTAAACAGCTCAATAAGTTTTCACAAATTGAGTACATTCTGTATCCAGGATCCAGATTAAGAAATACAACATTGCTTATGCCCCGGAAGTCCCCACATTGTGTCCCTTCCAGTCAATACAGTCTATGAGTAATTACAATCTTTATTTATAACAGCATAGATTAATTTTGTATTTGCTTTTACCTTACATAAATCGTATAGGGCATTGCTTGTGTGTCTGAATTATTTTTGTCCCACATTATGTTAACAAGATTCACTTGTCTTATTCCACGTGGCTATAGATCATTCATCCTCATGGCAGTAGTGTCCAATAAATATTTATTAAGTGAAGATGAAATGAATGAAACAATGATCACTAAAATACAAAAGAGGCTATAAGTCCCCACATGTTATGGAATGAAGGAAATGTACTAACTTAACCTGAAACCCCCAGAGTAATAGGAGATATAAGAAACAATGTAACAGAATGTTCTCCATCAGCAGCAATAGGATCACTCCTTTTCTGTAGTTTTATTTTTAAGGTGTGTCACCTCATAATCAGAATCACAGATCCAGGTGCAAAGGGCATCATTTGAATTACAGGAAGGTGACTGGAACACACCTTCCTGGATGTTACAAGCAAGCAATACAGGCGTTAAATGTTAAGTTACTTCCTGCTTTTTCTGCTTTACAGTGCCCCTTTTCATGTGCCAAGCAGTCTATTAATCCCATCTGTCAGGAATTAAGGATGTATGATGCAAGTAAAGGCAGCAGTAAACTGGAGAGTGACAGAACGGGGTTGAATACAGGGACGGGGGGGAGGGTGGCATTGAGAGCATCAGGTGGGTATCCTAGAAGGATTTCCCTGGTCCACAACTCTACCCTCCGATGAAAATCACTTGGAGCAAATGCTCATGGATGAACTCTATCCCAAACCAATTGTTTCAGGATTGCTAGGCATCAGCATTTTTTCAAAGCTCCCAGCTCCCAGGAGGTTCATACATACAACCAGGTTTGAGAACAACTGGTTTAAAACAAAGACCAGAGGGAGTCAACAAACAGACACACCTGAAGTTGTTCTCAAACTTTATTATGGGGAAAAGTCACCTGGAGAGCTGTTTAAATTGTGGATTCTCTCAAACCCACCACACACCACCCCCAGAAGGTCAGGTGGTCTGGATGAGCGTTAGGACTCTACATTTGTCAGTCTCCCCAGTGATCAAGGAAGGAGAAACCCTAGAGAAAAGATGACTGATGAGGATGAAGAAAGAGAAGAGTGATGGAACTTTACCCATGAGGATAGCTCTTCCTAGCCTTAGTCCAGAGCAAGCACACTAAAATTCTGTCCTGAAAAGGTAACAGACTTTATTTTTTCTTAAAATCAAGTTTTATATAGATAACAGAAAATGATAGTATTGTACTTATGACAATTTCATTTGCCCTTAAATTTAAATCTTTCTGAAAGCCTGTGAATACCCTGAATGAGCACCAACGACCTCTTTGCCTTCCTGTCCTTTACACAGTAGCAAACCCACCATGCCTATCTGCAGACACAGTCTGCAGAGTTCTTTAATGTGTCATGTTCTAAGATGGCAAGCTCTATAGCCATGAGCACACCTTTATAGGATGGTTTCTTATAACAAGCATCCTTTAAAGTTAACACAAGATAGATTATAGGGAAGTCAGTGCAAAAACTTTATTTGTATGAACAAATGCGAAAGATGTATTAAATGACCTCTGAAGTTACTTTAATTGTAAGAGGTGAAGAATTCAATTTGAGGATTTCAGGGTTTTTTTCCCCTCTTAATACCTGCTAAATCATTCAGTCAGCTGCTTTCACATTCCAAGAGTTTGCAATATAAAAAAAAATACAAAGAGCAACTACTACCCAAGATATTATTCAACAAAATGTAAGTGAGGAATGCAGCTTTAAGCATAGGCAGAGGGTCCCAGCCATCTAAATAAGGTAAGTCACATTGCTGACACCTGTACAAACCTCAGCACATCACTCAGCCTTTCTGGATCATTGCTTTCTTGCCTGTAAAATGAAGCTACTACTAATAGGAACTCTTTGCTGAGCTCCTGTATTTTTGTGCATACCTTTTTTGTAATAACTCTATGAGATATTATGATCCCCCATTTTATAGATGAGGAAATTGAGACTCCAAGAGATTAGGTAACTATCCCAAGGTCTAGCTCCTAAGTAGAAGAACAAGAAACCATTTCATTTTTCTTGAAGCCCTGGAGTCCAGGGCCCATGCCTACTGGCTACTCACTGCTCCAGGAGTTGGGTCTAGCATGTGTCTTGGTGCTTGGCACACAGCAGGAGCTCAGGAAATCTCTCAAATCAGTGAATCAACCCAGTTCCAAAACCATGTTCTTTGTCCTATTCTATTATCTATGCCTTAAGAAATGGACACCAATGCTAATATCCCAAAATAAATTTCATACAGCCAAGATTAGAAATATTTGAAAAGTTCAGTATTTTGTTCCAGGAGAGTTTGGTGGCAATTTGTTGTGATAACCAGAGAACAGGAAGAGACAAGAGTCTGGGTGGACTCCCCACCTTCTTAATTTTGTGACTTGAAAGCTTGTTAGCTTATCTTGATTTCCTCATCTGTGAGAGGCAATGTGAATCCAATGATCTCTCTGACTCATTCAAACATGAAAATCTTATTGTACATATTCCTTTTCTACTTTAATAAAATGGCTATTCACCATCACTATTTTAAATATCCCCCACACATTCCCCTACCTAGGAGAAAATCTGTCTAATTTGCACGGGAGCATCTGTAAATGGAGTTGACTATTCAGACCTTTTGCATGGCATTTTTATCCAAGGATCAGCAGTCCTTTCCCACTCTATTTATCTTTAATCTGAGACTAGTCTCTTTTTCAGATAGCAGGGAGGGGCAAATCAAATATTATATTCAGAGTGAGCAAAATACTCCCATTTCACTCAACAGTCCTTGAATTCTCTTTGTACCAAGATCAGTCAGCAAATCATTTAGAATGCCATGCAAATAAAAGTTCTGTCAGATAGACAGAAATTTCAGGAAGTAGGTAGGGCCAGTGACCCCAAAATTATTGCATATTTAGAATGTTACATTTAACAATTATGGTCATGGAGTAGCCACACAATATTTCTTAGAATAGTCAAGTAAATAGAAATAGAAATCCTGAGATGCCTGCAGATCACCAAGGAGAGGGAATAGTAAGCCAAATTTAGGTCAGAGGTAACTTTTTTGCAATCTGACTTCAGAAGGTAGAAATTACTTCTCTGTCATCCATCTGATGTCCTCTCCATTTTTTCCCCACTTTTACTGTCTTGGTGTATCTGCATCGCACACCTGCTTATGCAAAAAGTGGTAAAGCTCAAAGAAATAACAGAAAAAGGGACTTAACTTGAGGGCGGGTGGGGGAGGGACAGACACACACACACAGACTCAAGCACCATAAAATAATACTGGAACTCAACATTCAGATTTTGGAAATAGACACATTTGGGTTTTCATCTCGGTTCTACTAGTTATGTAAACTTGGGCAAGTTATTTAACCTGAGTTTAGCTTCCTCATCTGTAATAAATAAGTAAATGATGATGACAATATCTACTTCATACACCTGCTACAATGACTGAAATAGATAATACATGTAAGGAAATTATGTTGTCAATTATGTATTTGATCCTTCCAAAAATGGTAGCTGTACAAGGTTAACTGAGGACGGGTCATCCATTTTAGCCAGGGCTGTGGTGTTGGCTTCCTAGATTCTCAACAGGTACCACTGCCCTTGACACCAAAGAACATTCCTTCTTTCTTCTTAAAATTCACTTGATTTTTGCGGCAATTAGAGTAGCCAAATGTGATATTTATCTCTTAAACTTGTTATAATTTGATTCTTTGACCCCTTTCTTGCCTCTTCAAAATCCTCCCTAATTCTCATCCTTGGGTCTAGAATCTCCTGTCTTGACCCTATTCCTTCTCATGGGTCAACTGCCACATCTGTGTGTGTCTAATGCCTTCATCTCTACCTTCAGAACTGATGGGACCTCCAAACTGGAAAGGCAGAGCATGCAAAAATCCAGACATAGCCAAAGTTATAACATGCTCCAAGAACAAAGCGGTGGAGACCCAAGAATGCCTTGGCTCATCTCAAGTGCAAGCCCTACTTAATAAGGTCCCCCTCTCATGTCCTTTTCCCAGCACTGGAGGAAACACTGCCAGGAAAATCTTCCTAAGGCATTGTGTTTATTCATTTTCTTTCCCCCTTATGGGTCTCCCTATTACCTACTGTCTCAAACATAGGTTTCCCTGCAGGATCCCTTCTGTGTGCTCAGTCGAATATTAACCGCCTCTCCCCAAAGCAACTGTCATCAAACCATGTCCTTGCTGACCCATCTGATAGCCTGTTTTTTCAAAGTAATAATACATGTAAAAGTGTCTAGCACTTTGCCAAGCATAAAAGGGTGTTCAATAAGAGCCCCTCTATGAAACTCAGTTTGATTTTTAGAGACCATAGGAACACTTTCGTCAGTTGCATGTATGTATGTGTGGTTGTCTGTTTTTGCCATTTACAAGTGGAGACTCCATGTCATATATTCCCTGTTTCCTTCCCACAAAAGCTCCCAGAGAGGAAGCCCTCTTTTCTTTCTCCTTAAAAGAGAAGACTTCTGACTTATCCCTCCACAGTCAAGAATCTCTAGACATGGGATGGAACCCTAATAGCCAGAGGGGAAAACATCTATCACTAAACTGTATGTCAAGATGTAGGATTTGTATAAAGTATATACATGACCTTCATGGAAGCCTGTGAGAAGAACAATAATGTTCTAAACAGTGATTTGCTTCTTTCTGTAGAATGTAGAGTGTACTTTTTATTGCACAGTTAAATCTGGGCCGCTTGATCAGAAAGACAGTGAAATTTATGCTTCCCTAAGAATTATATCTTCTCAGTTGCAAATCTCAAGACCTAGCTGGCATTCACAGAGAGGGAGTGCTCAACCTCTCACTCATTCAACAAATGTTTATTGAGATCATGGCTACAACCCTGAGCTAGAGCCTTTGTGTAGAAAAGCCTCCAAGAAACATCTAATCTATTAAAGAGGATTAGACAGGTATGCAAATTATGCAAATAATTGCATTCTGATAGAATAAAGAAAAGTACTCAGTGCCACAAGGAATGAGGAGTTTTATATATTCAGAGAGATCTCAATATCTTCACAGATACACAGTTGTTTATTTTCATGTTGAGTCAGGGTCCTACTCTATTACCTAGGCTGGAGTGTGCCACCACATCCAGCTAAGTTTTTCATCTTTGTAGAGACAGGGTCTCACTGTGTTGCCCAGGCTTGTCTCGAACTCCTGGGTTCAAACAATCCTCCATCTTGGAGTCCCAAAGTCCTGGAATTACAGACATGAGCCACTGCACCTGGCCCTTCACAGATATACTGTTATCTGAACTGGAAAGATAGATAAGACTTTAGACAGGCAGAGACCTGAAGACAGTTTTATAGTGAGAGAAAGTAGCATGAGCAGAGAAGGGACATGGGGACCTGCAAAGGAGAATAGTGAATAGTCTGGGCCAACTAGGATGCACAATATGTTTGCAGGAGTAAAATGAGACTAGGCTGGAGAGAGAGGTAAAGATCAGGACATGAATGGCCTTAGTTTCCAAGCTAAGTTCATTTGGCTTTAGTTCAATAGTAAATGCAAATTCAATGAAGGATTTTGAACAGCCATGATCTGCACTGTGCTGTATGAAGTCAATCTCCCAGCTGATCTTAAAAACTTTGTCTATGAGTTGATTAAAGTCCTTATCATTGTTTGCTGGAATTATTGCCCATAGTAACCAGTCTCCCATTCAAAAAGAATCACCTGGGAGTATTCAAGAATAAGTATTTGATGTATTGTGTGATATCTCTATCATTTAACCTATCAAACTCCATTGTGAGTGTGTCTTTACCTAATTTTCTCTGATCATACTGTAAGCTCCTTGATGACAGAGACTGTATTTCACTGGTCTATCTCTGCCTCATAGCACAATGTTGGCAGGCAATCGGTTCTTCTTGATGTTTTTTCTCATGGAGTGCATGAACGAGAACATGCAGGCAGGAACACCAGACAGCAGGTTATTAGAATGAACCATAGGTTCATTCTAATGAACGTTCAGAGAAAGCTTGAGCTCCGATTACAGCATTAGGAGTGGACATAAAAGGCATCGCAAAAATTGACTAAGTCCTGAAACACTTTCTAAAACGATAGTGAAAAATACCATCTTGTTCCTCTTTTGTGAGTTACAGTTCACCACAGTAAATAGTGACTTGTAGAATATGTGGGAAATATCTTTTCCTTACCCACCTTACACACTGCACATACAAGTATGCATACATACACATTCACACACACACACATGCCTCATCCTTGATCTCTGGCTTTACTATCAATTAAGAAATGAAATAAAAAGTAACAATGAAACCCCCCCACCCAAAAAAAAATGAGAATCAAAAGAAGCAATTGGTTGACAAGTTCTTTCAAAAAAAGATAAGACCCTAAGAAATTGTCATGATTAGCAAAACGTGCTTACAAATAGTCATGATATAGCCACTGATGGAATCTTTTCACCACCAGGAAAGTGAAAGTTTGGGTTATCATCACTAGTGGAAAAATGATATTAGAATGGCTAAAATCCAAAACACTGACAGGAAGTGCTGGCAAGAGTGTGGTGCAACAGGAACTCTGATTCATTGCTGGTGGGAATGCAAAACGATACAACAACTTTGGAAGACAGTTTGGCAGTTTCTTACAAAACTAAACATACTCTTACCATATGATCCAGTAATTGCATTCTTTGGTATTTACCCAAATGAGCCAAAACTTATATCCGCACAAAAGCCCGCACAAAAATGTTTACAGCAGCTTTATTCGTAATTGCCAAAATTTGGAAGCAACCGAGAATGTCCTTCACTAGGTAAATGGATAAACAAACTGTGATACAGCCATATGATGGACTATTATTCCGCAATAAAAAGAAATGAGGCATCAAGCCACAAAAAGATGTGGAGGAAGCTTAAATGCGTGTTGCTAAGTGAAAGAAGCTAATCTGAAAAGGTTACTTGCTGAATGGTCCCAACTACATGACATTCTAAAAAGGGAAAATGAAGGAGACTATAAGATCAGGAGTTGTCAGGAGTTCAAGAAGGAGAGAGGGAGGGACAATTAGGAAGAAGGAAGACAGGAATTTTAGGGGAGTGAAACTTTTCTGTGATACTGCAATGGTGGGTACACATCATCCCATGCTTGTCAAAACACACAGAATTTACAATACAAAGCATGAACCTTAGTATAAATTATCAATTTCAGTTAATAATAATAGTTTAATATTGGTTCTTCTGTTTTATCAAATACACCACACTCATGCAAAATGTTTACAGTAGGGGAAACTATGTGTGTAGGGGGATGTAGAGTATATGAAAACCGTACTTTCTGTGTAATTTTTCTCTAAACCTAAAATTGCCCTAAATAATAAAGTTCATTAATTTAAAAAACATAAGAAACAAGTAGAATTAATTAATACTATTATATTACACTGTCCAAACACTGTCTTAAACCGATAGTTATCTATTATTCTGTATCAGTCTTAGTCCAAAGAGGAAATACTATAAGTATTTAAACCAGAGAGAATTTAACCTATGTAACCAAGTATTTGTTACATAGGTAAGGGGGAGATGATAAGTAAAAGAGGATGCAGACGGACAAACTCGGTGACTAAGAATAGCAGGAAGCTGCTGTCACCCTAAGCTGAGAGGACAAAGGGAGGAAGACAAAGGGAGGCAGCAGCACGGTGGCTCACGCCTGTAGTCCCAGCACTTTGGGAAGCAGAGGAAGGCAGACTGCTTGGGACTAGGAGTTAGAGACCAGCCTGGGCAACATAGCAAGGCCTCATCTCTTTAAAAAAAAAAAATCAAAAAATTAGTTGGTCATCCGGGCATGGTGACGTGCCTGTCGTTCCAGCTATTTGGGATGTGGGGATGGAAGGATCGTCTGAGCGCAGGAGGTCGAGTCTGCCATAAGCCTTGATCAATTTGATCATGCCACTACACTGTAACCCGCCCCCCACCCCCACCAAATAAAAAAAAAAAAAAAAAGACCAGGGGCTGAGGGCACAGAGAAAGATGGAACTGTAATGGCCTGTAGGGACTATCTGGAGCCATAGATAAGGCACTGACACCAACCTAGATGATACCTGAGGAAATGAAAAAGGAAGGAATCTCCATGCTTCTCCCTCCCACCCACCTTCCATTCCAGTCTCTTGTGGGTGCTGTTTATGAGCAAACCACACTATCATGGGGGGCTGGGCAGTACAGCACCCAACATCTACTGCCCCAGTGATACAGACCAGAGCAGAAAGGAAAGGAAAGGATCTAGAGTTGTCTGGCCTAAGACTAGCACACATTGCATGCACGCACACATGTTCACATACATAACTACATATAATAATAAAATTTAGTGAGGTTAACTAATCTGATTTTGTGTGTGTGTGTGTGCTGGAGTCTCACTCTGTCACTCAGACTGGAGTACAGTGGCCACTCCTGGCCACCGCAGCCTCGACCTGCTGGGCTCCAGCGATCCTTCCGCCTCAGCCTTCCAAGAAGCTGGAATTACAGGCACGCGCTACCACGCCCGGCTAATTTTTTTGATTTATTGTAGAGATGAGGTCTCGCCAAGTTGCCCAGGTGGGTCTCGAACCCGCAGGCTCAGGCAATCCACTCACCTCGGCCTCCTAAAGCATGGGATTACACGCTGAGCCACTGAGCCCGGCCTAATCTGATTTTTTTAAGTCATGGTCTCACTATGTTACGCTAGCTGGAGTGTAGTGGCACAATCACAACTCACAGCAGCCTTGACCTCCTAGGCTTACGCGATCCTCCCGCCTCAGCCTCTCAAGCAGCTGGGACTACAGGTGTGTGCTACCACACCTGGCTGGTTTTTGTTTTGTTTTGTTTTTAACTTTTTGTAGAGAAACAGTCTGGTGATGTTGACTTGGCTGGTCTCGAGCTCCTGGCCTCAAGCTATCCCTTCACTTCAGCCTCCCAAAGCACGAGGGTTGTAAGTGTGAGCCAATACATTCAGCTTTAATTTGATTTTTTTAAAAATCTTTAACCTTGGAAGTGCATTAGGGAAAAAAGAAAAATAAAAACATAGAACAGATATTATGACCTAAATTCAAAAAAAAAAAAAATAGCAATAGCCATTTACTCAAAATACCAGTCACTTCTGCCCAGTCTCCATGTCACTTTTTAATACTGTCTACTCCCCTAAGAAGGGTGACATGATTACTTGACACCTGAGTCCATTAGAGTCTTTCTCCTGGGTACTGACAGCCAGAGAGACTAGCTGAATCACAGTCTATCTCTAATGACAAGGGGGGAAGGGGGGAGAGAAAGAGTCAGACTTTCCAGCTCCCAGAAAAGATCTGGCTAGCTTTATTCAGGCTAGCTTTAGTGGGTTTCTCTTTTTGCTAACATCATCCCCTAAGATAGTATGCTATGAAAAAAATTTCCAAATTTCAGATAGAAACTTTCCCTTTATGATTCCTGTGATAACAGATATAAGATACACGACAGGGACATTTTATTATGATTGAGTATTGATTGGACCCAAAGAAATTACCAAAGTGTGCATGGCATATATTTGCACTGGATTCAGTGTAATGGAGCTTGGACATTGGTTGCAATCTAAGCAAAGCTCAGAAGAAGAACAGAATGAAGTAAAAGTTCAGGCTACTAGCTGTCTCACAACCAAGAAAAACATTTTCTAAGCCAGTGGTAAGAAACATTCGAAAACACAGGTGCAAGGAAGATGTCCAGGCTGTAGTAGTAAATGAAGATGATAGTCAAAGGCAATTTTAAAAAATTATTGTCTGAGAAGCCCTATAATATCAGTCTTTTTTCAACATGACAGGGCTTGAAGACGGCTATGGATTTATAACACAATAAATTATCTCCATAGCAGTTTGTCATTCTCTGTATTTTTTTTATTACACTTCCCTTAAAATTTTTGCCATTCATTCACAAAAGAAATTCTAGAATTGTGGTGGAACAACTGAGCCTCTTGTTACCTATCATGTGGTATCAATAGGGACTTATGCAGAAATACATGTTTGCATCTGCATATGTCAGTGATGTGTATTGACGACAATCCTGAAAGGATTTTCATTTGATTCTATTTTGGTACGGAACATAACCCTGCTTCTTTGTGTATTCCTATTTAAGACAAAATTATCCATAACTACAACATTATAAGGAAGCACTTATTTGTTAAAAGAAAAAAAAAGTCAAAAGGAAATTATCATTGGAAAGACAAAGTTGACATGAAGGTTCAGATTTCTGTAGCAGCAAGAGGCACTATTGTATATGTTGCTACAGGATATATTGTATTTTGCCTTGAAATACCCACCCATGAATAGTTTTTAGAGCTATTAAAAACAGAAAAACGATGGATATACCATTCACAAACCACACACACACATTGGAAGTAACGCATGTATAAAAAAACTCACTGTCTGTAGCTATGTTTGAGAGTGATCAAAGAATTAGAATTAATTATGTCACATCAGGAAAAATTATTTATTCAACAAATGGTTCTTTTTTGCAAATGTTTCCAAACCTGGCTAATCATAAGAGCGCTATTCCTCAGTAGGTCTAGGAGGAACTTGGTTTGGAATCAATGACTTAGAATACCTTGAAGTTGTAGGCTAATTAATAGTAGCCATTTAAATCAGGAAATCCTACAGAAACATGAAAAATATTGGCAAAAATAAAATGAATCATGACTGTAAGCCAAACAATAGCTTCACCATCTTTCTCACTACATGGATATTTTGAGGTAATATACTTGCTCTGTTTACAAACTACAAAATCTTATGCTTAGGATGAGAGACCTAGATTATCTGACTGCTTATTTTATAGATGAGGGAATAAAGTTTTACAGACTTTGAAATGAACGGGTGTTTTGAATGTTAAACTGAACAAAACATACTCTGGAATTGAACTTCTTCAAATAAGTGTCAAGGTCTATCTTGCATCCAAAAAAGCAATGTTCTTTATAGCCAATGAAAATTAGCAGTAGATCCTCTACCTCTTATCAAATTGAAGATTTGTTGGATGAATATATATGTAACAGACAAAATCTCCTTTTTCTCCCTGTCATATATAAAATTCCTAAAAGAACACTTGCAAAAATAGATACTATTATTTTAAGAATGATAGTACTCTAATCAATTAGATGCACATTTTCTATTTTCTTTGGTTAGGAGAAAATTACCAAAATTAAGAATTGTTCCTTCTAGAAGATCATAACATAGAAGTGTTGTAGCTAAAGATGTTTTCACCCTATCTGGACTGCATTTTAATGTGAAGCTATTTTTAGAACAGTGCAGTATTCTATAGTCTGTCAGGTATTTAGATCATCTTTCAACAGATGTCATTTTTAAAAGTCATAATTTTGTATACATTATCTCATCTTATCTTTAAAAAAAAAAAAAACCTTTGAAGTAGGATGATATTTTAATCATGTTTGCAAGTTGGTAGAGACTCTGAGAAATGACTAAATCATCATGGCCTACATCTGAATCACTTGGGGGAAGGGGTGTTTAAAATTCAGATTCCTAGGTACTGCCCAACACCACCGAATCAGAATCTCCAGGAGCATAGCCCAGGAAGCACTGAGATCCTCTAATCATTTCCAAACCGTTTTCTGAGTCTCAGGGCTCTGTAGAGGTGGTTTAGGGACTGCTTGAGCAGTGAAGAGAAAGCTTAATGGCTATCCCAACTCAGCTTTAAATTATCTGTGAATAAGGTTTCTATTTATGATATGGAAAAAAATCTAACAAAAAACAGTAAGTGTTCCATTGTTTTTTAAAAAGGCATCTGAGTTTTTCAGATGAAAAACCCAGTCCCTTAAAGGCCCAGGGTCAAACAGCTCTCCAAGACAAATCCAGGATCTGATGCTTCGATGACTGTTTTGAAGTTTTTTCCATTACGCCATAGTAAATCTTCCTGCTGAAGAAATGTACATGGCCCAAAGCCTCTGCTATTGCTGAAGATTTACAAATACCAGATGCATTTGCATAAATATAAAATTAGCACTTCAGTGAAGCTCCTTCAAACCATAGTGTTATGGTTTTCTGTGAATCACTTGTTCATCAGGTCGACTGCAGGAATTCTAAAGCAGAAAGCCAAGATCTTGATGGTTTGGGTTCCAGCTGCCACTGCTCCATCACTAGGAACCCCTTCTCCAAAAGGACATTGGCCTCTTGATGGATCTTCCCACCTGTACCACTTGCCTGAGTCTCTGTGCTCTTGAAAGTACAGAATGTCAGGGGCAGGATCTTTTTGTACCCCTTTATTTATTTCTTACAGCCTGTTTGGGACAACAGGGCCCATGAGTTCCAGTGAAAGGTCACAAGTACACCAGGGACAAGCTCCATGTTCAGGCTGCCTTTCCCTATGGATTCCAATCTTAAAATAATTAGCTAGGAGGAGGGAATCCTAAGAAAAATCTGCTAAGAATAAATAGGAGAGGAAGGAAACCCTGGCTTCAGAGGATCTATAAGACCCACCACATATTTCTACCTTTGTATTTATGCACCAATTAAATAGAATAAGCGTTTGACAATTGAAATTTCTTGTTTCTCCATTTTAAAAAATTTTGCCAAGATTTCCCCCACCCTCTAAATGAAAATTCAAGTGTGGTGATGTGACTCAACTATATACACTGAGATCATGTAATGTGTTTGGATTACATAAAAATATTATAACAATATCCAGATATGAGATTTATAATAAATACCTTTAGAAGGTGGTTATATACATGTACCAGGGGTGCCAAAAATGTATACACATATTAAGAGGTATTATCTGTGTATTACTTTTTGAAGTTGAATTGAATTACAGTAGCAATGAGTAGTATGACATTCACTCAAAAGTTGGCATTAATCAAATGAATGCTAGCGTCAGGTAGGACAGTCAAAGAAAATGGCAGAAGCAAGGTTGTCATTTGAGGAGCACAAGACCATTTTGAAGTGGTATTTGAAATTCAAGAACGTTGTAGAAATACAACGACAATGGAGGCATGAGTATTCAACAGAACCCCCAACACGCCTAACAATTGCATGCATTCGTGATGCATTTGAGATGCGTAGTACTATGTGATGTACATAAGAGAAGATCTGGGAACCCTCGCACCACAACAAGTCCTGCAGTAGTCTACCATAAGTGGAAGCATCCGGACACTGATGGTCACCATTTGAGCACCTCTTGTAACTGCAGATGTTAAACATGATGTGTATTCATCTTTTGTTATCAGTATATATTGAATATTACAATTTTAATATAATTTTTTCCTTTCTTAAAATGTGTATACATTTTTGGTGCTTTCTCTCTATATATATACATATATTTATATATATTTATGACAGGTGAATATATATATGTGTATGTATATATATATATATAATAGACTGTCATTCCTAGTTAAATATGTATCTAAAGAGCATATTTGTGCCAGAGACATAATGAACTCTGAATACCCCCCATCAGCTATTGAAAGCAAGGCAGATATAACTCGTACCACATGAAGGTATATCAAGGTGGGCATCACTGCCACCTGTGGATGGGAGCTTGCTGTTATATAAGGTACACTGCAGATAAACAGTCATGATATATAGGGAGGTTAGAATACCTACAATGACCTTATATATATACAAGTCAGGAGAGAGCTGAAGATTTAAATAAACAGAAGAAACTTTCTGTAAGGAAGAAAGGAGCCAAAACAGACATCCAGAGGGAAGCTAAGACTCCATGAGAGAGGTCAAGAAAGAGCAGTCTAGAGCTCTTTCTTGTCAATGTGTTTCTTCTCCAGACCACCCTATCTTTCCAATAAGTCCTCATTGCTTGGGATGTTAGAGTGGTTCTATATTCCTTTCAACAGAAACAAAACTGCCTAATTAGATATATTGCAAGAAAAAGGAAATATCAAGAAATATGGACTTTGTGTTTTATTTCACAAAGGGTCGTAAATTTGGAAACTTTTGACTTTACAATCTTCAAATTATCTAGCTAAATACAAATTTGAACTTTCCACTGAAGTTAAATTTTCCATATGTGTGGTTGTGTGTGTTATTGTATGAATTTATGGTGCTTTTTAAAAGAAAAAAGGATGTTACCTGAAACAGTAAAAATAGAGATCATGATGCTTATTGGTACTTTCCATTAAAAAATTAAAAGTTGGACCGGGGTAGTGGTTGACACCTGTAATTCCAACACTTAGGGAGGCTGAGGCAGGAGAATCACTTGAGCCCAAGAGTTCGAGATCAGCCTAGGCAACAGAGCGAGACTTTGTCTCTACAAAAAAAAATTAGTGGGGCATAGTGGTGTGCACCTGTAGTCCCAGCTACTGGGTAGGCGAGTAGGATCACCTGAGCCCAGGACATAGAGGCTGCAGTGAGCCATGATCATGCCATTGCACTCCCTCCTGGGCAATGCAGTGAAATCCTAACTACTAAAAAAAAAAAAAAAAAAAAAAAAAATTAACAAAAAATTTAAAGATTTACTGGCCAAAAATTTTAGATTATTGAACTATTTATATAAGTTTTCTCAATAAAATAAGGGGTTTAAACAAAATTATCAGTTACCAATTCAGCAAGTTGAGAGTTAAATGAAAGCTAAGAACTCTCTGAGTTTTCCACTAATTCTTTTCTTCTTTAACTTTCCACTAATCTGATGTATCTGAAAAGAGTCTGATCACATTTTTCAAAATAAAATTACCTCTGGGCTTCGACCATGCATTTTTCAAGCATGGATAATTTAAATCTAAAAGAGATTATTTCAGAAGGCTTTGAACAACTGAAAGGAAAGGCTTATAATGAAAATTACTTTCTCCTTCTAACACAGCCTTGTATTGTAATATGGAATTCTCACATACTCAAATGTAGCTATTTCCTCATACACTCCCACACAAAATAGACTCTAAGTAGGAGCTATTACGGTTTCAGGGACCAGGCACTGGAATAGGAGTCAGAACCCAAGACATAGTCTTGGCTCTGCTTGTAGCACTGTACATGACCTGACCTATGTTGTACTGGCTCTATGTTTGTTTCTCTTAAAAACACGAAACTAGACTAAAAAAATGTGTCCCATGTTAGACTTCAATGATATATGCCTTTTATCTAAAAATTTCTGGAGGCTTCTTTGGAGATGGAAGTGAAACTATCCTATGTGGAGCAGCTAAGCTTCCTGATGAACTGTGTTCGTTTTCCATAGCATGGCCATGGTGGAGGAACCTGCCTGAAGAGCCACAGAGGATGATTCTTTATCTACTAAATAGGGATTTCTATAAAAAATATTCTCTAAGATCACTTTCCGGAACAAAAATTACATGATTCGAATTCAGAATATATAAAGTCCATCACTGTTGCCCCTATCAAGTGATACATGGGGTAGAAATTGGAGTTTTGACTCATGGAATGTTAGAGCAAAGACTGTACTTGATCAAACGGCAATGGTCTGTGGTTCCCATGTCTGAACCTAATCTTGAATTGCTGCCAGGACATGCTATGGAGGGAATAGAAGGCAGAAGGTGGTAATGATAAACTGGAAGTGATAGAGGGTATGCAAAAGTAGTTATTGAGCTCAGGAAAAAGATAGGATCCAGAAACTTAAAAATGAATAAGATAACATAAATTTCAGGCAAGAGCCCAATAGGTGTGGTATAAACTTCAGAAGTATAAAAATGAAACTGTAACTTTAAAATCAGAAGAAAATGGTGGACTGGAAAGCAGAAAAAGAGGCAAAAAGAAGTGGTCATACAAGTAAACACGAAAGAAGACAAATTTTAACAGTAGCTACAGTAAATGCAAATTATTTAAATCTACAGATTAAAAAGAAAGACTATGATGGGCAAAATTTGGCAGTCATAGAACATAGAAGGCACACTAAGAGGAAGAGGAATATAGGAAGGCTAAAAACAATAGAATGAGGAGAGGTGTTGCAAAGATACAAGATGGAAACTGAACGTCAGGTTTCTGCTCCAACTTGTAAAGGGCTTGAAAGTCACCAGTCCTGTCTTCACAAAAAGAAAAAGCTAAACAAACAAAAAAAATCAATGACTTTTCCAGAATGTGTCAAAGAACTGAGTCTTTAGGGCAAACTGCCTTCCCAAAATCTAGAGAGATAGACACAGAAACTCAAAAACCACAATCTACATTTAGTCGCAGTTGCCTCAAAATGGTAGAAACACTTATTTTGATGAATTGCTGAAGGCTGAGTGTGGACTATCTTGAGGAAGAGAAATTCATGGCTCCCATGGGCTTTGCCTCCAGGAACCCGACCAGGTTCTCAGGGTGAAGACTGAGAAGAAGGATCCTCCTGTGGCTATGACAAGGACAGGGGGAGAGTAATCCTTAAGAAATACATCCAGAGCCCTCTCCATTAATAAAAGACCTACTACTCTTCAGGGGGAAATACTTTATCAGAGCCTTTTCCAATAACTGTAGGGGAAAACATTCCTCTCACTTCAACCCCCTTTAGCCTTCTTGACTCACCTATCAGGGCTATTTAAAAAATCCCCGTGAAGGTCACATGCCAAAGATACATATTTACTAAAAGAATGTGCTTTAATTTGGATTTTATAGAATGCTGTCACACCCTCACACCTTGCCTGCATACCAACAGTGTTCTAGTAACATAATTGTGGGTTGCAGATGAAAGAAATGCAAGATACAGAAATGATTCTTTCTGATGAGGAAAACTTAGAGAAGCCAAAAGTCAAAAAGGGAGACAAAAACCAGGACACTAGAAGGAATTTGAAGCCTCTAGTGTATATATAGCACAACAAATATTAAACAAAGCCCAACTCCTAGCTAGAAATCATAAATTCTTAAATGAAAGACCCACTTAGTTAAATTTCTATATCCAGTTACAACTCACCCAGTTTTCACCAAAAATTACAAGGCACACCAAAAGGCAAGAACAAACACAGTCTAAAGAGACAAAGCAATCATTAGAACCAGACTGAGATATGACGCACATTTTGGAATTAGAAGAGGAATTTAAACTATCTGTAATTAATATTTAAGCACTCTAATAGAAAAAGTAGACAGCATAGAAGAACAGATGGCAGTATAAGCAGACAGATGGAAGCTCTCAGAAAAAAAATTAAAATAAATGTTGTAAATCAAAAACACTGTAACAGAAATGAAGGATGCCTCTGATGAACCCATCAGTAGACTGGGCACAGCCAAGGAAAGAATTAATGAGCTTAAATATATGAATATATGTCAATAAAAACTTCACAAACTAAAATACAAAAAGAAAAATGAATTTTTAAAAAACAGGGTACATCCAAGAACACTGGAATAATTTCAAAAGGAATTTGTACTGAATTCCTGTAATTTTATATTGCCTCAGCACCCATTTTGAATATAAATTGGACCTTCTCATAACAAGAAGCAGGACTTAGTCACCATGGATACCATTTCTAGTTCTCCATCTTCTCTCAATTCCTCAGCGCAGATAATTTGTCTCCTTATGAGACAGCTGGATACTATTTACTTGACTTGCCCACTGACCCACACTTCAAATGGCCTACATAAATATGCCACAATGACGACCTCTCAGTGTGACCTCCTAGAACTCAACCCGCTTGTTTTAAGCCCATCAGTTAGAACTCCCCTCGGGAACCCTGCTTGAATAATACCTTGGATCCTAGTAAAGGCTTCAGCCCCATAGGTCTTTCTCACTTGCTTCCACCTGCTGGTTGGGTGTCCATGTTCCAGAAGGCTCTCCTTTCCCATTAACCCTGAGAGGCATGCTGCCTCTTCTATCTGGATCTCTAAGTAATCACCTGCTTCTGTTATTTCATGTGTTTTGTTGAGTTGCCTTCTTTGTGTCTCGCCTGACCTGCACACCTGAACCTAACTTCTTACCCGGTCAGGGATCTTCTAGAAAGTGGCTATATAGCCCCCAGACAAAAAAAAAAAAAAAAAAAAGAGATAGAGAGAAGGAAAGAAAGAAAGTGGTTACACTAGTAAGAATAAAATGGACTCAGGTCAGACAAGAGCCACAGGGGGATCTTTCAGTATAAACAAGTTTCCTGTGAGAGGGACACCTGGTCATGGGTCAGACATTTAGGCATTGGGTCATAAGCCAAAAATACAGAAGCATACCATGAAAGGCACATTGTAAACATGTAAACATGACCAAATCCCTCTACTCTCATCAGAGCAGGGCTAAAATTTGTAGCCACTATCCAGAGGGAGAACTCGAGCAAATTTGAACAAAATACAATAGAATTGGATTACAGAAAAAGAGCAGAGAAAAAACAGAGCAGAAGAAATATTTGAAGTAATAATGGGGTGCTAAGAGAACAAAAAGCAAAATAAATGCCAAAAGCAAACAAAAAATGCACCTATAAATATTCAAGTGTTTTCTTCAAGCAGAATAAAACTCAAATATAAATAAATATAAATATATTCCCATATTAAAAAATGAAGAACACCAGAGAAGAAATAAAGGTAAAATGGAATGTTCATTTTTATTTTTTGTGTTCTTCATTTATCTGAGAATAACTGTTTAAAGTAATAATGGTAGCAATGTGTTACAGCGTATGTATAAACAAAATGAATGATAGCAATGTCATAGGAGAAAAACAAGCAGGACTGGAAATATTCTGTAATAAAGTACATGCATTGCATGTGAAGCAAAATAGTGTTACTTAAAGGTGGATTTAGAGTAGTTAAAAATGTATATTGTAAAATCTAGGGTAAAAAATTTAAGAACTATACTATTTATGCTAAGAGACATTAAATGAAATCATATAAGATGCTCAATTAAAACCAGGAAAAAAAGAAAAAGAAGCCTCTGACAAAAAACATGAAACAGTTAGAAACGTGTTTTACATAAATCCAAATATATCATTAATCACTTTAAACATGTATGGTCTAAAAACACCAATTAAAAGACAAAGACTGTCAGAATGGATTTTTAAAAACCCCAAGACCACACTATACTATAAGACCTAACTATAAACCCCACTTTACATATAAAATCACCAGTAGAATAAAAGCAAAGGGATGGGAGAAATAAAAAGAATCAAAAGACAGCTGGAGTAGCTATATTAATTTCAGACAAAGCAGACTTTAAAACAAGGAAGCTTAGAAATAAAGAGCTGCACTACATAATAAAAAAGAGATTAATTCTCTAAAAAGACATAACAATCCCAAATTTGTATGTACTTAAAAACAAAGTATCAAAACACATGGGACAAAAACTGATAGAACCGAAAGGAGAAATAGACAAATGCACAATTAGAGATGGAGAGTTCAACACCCACCCCCCTCAGTAATTGATAGATCAAGTAAGCAGGAAATCAATAAAGATGTAGTTGGCCTGAACATCACTATCAATCAACTTGATCTAACCGACATTTACAAGTCATTCCATCCGGCACAGCAGCATACACGTTCTCAAGCTCACATGGAACATGCGCCAAGCAAAACAGCATTCTGGGGGGCCATAAAACACACCTTACCAAATTTAAAAGAATAAAAATTATACCAAATATGCTCTCAGACACAATGGAAATAAACTTGCAATCAGTCAATGAAAGATAACTGGAAAATCCCCAAATATTTGGAAATTAAACAACATACTTTAAAATAGCACATGGATAAAAGAATTCTCTAGAGAAACTTAAAATTTTTTTAGCTAGCCGGGCTCGGTGGCTCAGCCTGTAATCCCGCGCCTTGGGAGGCTGAGGTGAGTGGATTGCCTGAGCCCGCGGGTTCGAGACCCGCCTGGGCAACATGGCAAGACCTCATCTCTACAATAAATCAAAAAATTAGCCGGGTGTGGTAGCGCGCGCCTGTAGTTCCAGCTACTTGGAAGGCTGAGGCGGAAGGATCGCCGGAGCCCAGCAGGTCGAGGCTGCGGTGGCCGGCAGCGGCCACTGCACTCCAGTCTGGGC
>CAUYQG010059856.1:0-14803 GCA_963574415.1 Tarsius wallacei | reverse complement strand
CTCACTCTGTCACCCAGACTGGAGTGCAGTGGCCGCTCCCGGCCACCGCAGCCTCGACCCACTGTGCTCCGGCCATCCTTCTGCCTCAACCTTCCAAGTAGCTGGAACTACAGGCACGCGCTACTACGCCCAGCTAACTTTTGATTTATTGTAGAGATGAGGTCTCACCAAGTTGCCCAGGCGGGTCTCGAACCCGCGGGCTCAGGCAGTACACTCACCTCAGCCTCCCAAAGGCGCGGGATTATAGGCTGAGCCACCGAGCCCGGCAACTATTCCTTTTCTTTAGCCCCACATTGACTTTTCTTTTCCTTACAACCCTTGTTTTGCCCTGTAGTCATGCAGGATGAGAACTGTGGCAGAAACTTTCTTAAGAGTTGGGGACAAGAGGGGAAGTTCTTGCATCTCTTAACGCACTTTTAGTCTCCTCATCTACCCACAAAGCTCCCGTTCTCATCTTCACTGCAGAATCTTGTTAACATCCTAGTGTCTTTGTTGAATCAATCTAAGTCTTAATGTTCGAAGAAAAGGAAATTATTCTTTCTTTTGGAGTCTGAGTCTCACTCTGTCACCCAGGCTGGAGTGCACACGGCTGCTGCATCCTCGACCTGCTGGGCTCAGGCGACCCTTCCGCCTCAGCCTTTCAAGTAGCTGGAACCACAGATGTGTGCCACCACACTTGACTAATTTTTTTTTTTTAATTTATTATAGAGACGAGGTCTCGCCAAGTTGCCCAGACTGGTCTTGAACCCCTGGGCTCGGGCAGTCCTCTCGCCTCCACTTCCCAAAGTGCTGGGATTACAGGCGTGAGCCATCGTGCCCAGCTGGGAAATTCTCCTTCTTTCCTTCATTTACCAAAGACCCTAGCATTTGGTCTGATTCCAACACTCCCAAATAGGGTTTAAGTGAAAAATTTTTTGTTTTTCCTCACTGATGATTGTGGTGCTGATTTCTTTTTTTCAGCTAATGCCAAAAGTCAGTATTAATATCACTACTTTATTAAAAAGTATTCATAATTCATTTTTTAAAAATCAGTGGAACTAGCCGGGCTCAGTGGCTCAGCCTATAATCCCACGCTTTGCGAGGCTGAGGTGAGTGGATTACCTGAGCCTGCGGGTTCGAGACCCGCCTGGGCAACTTGGCGAGACCTCATCTCTACAATAAATCAAAAAATCAGCCGGGCGTGGTAGCGTGCACCTGTAATTCCGGCTACTTGGAAGGCTGAGGGGGAAGGATCGCCGGAGCCCAGCAGGTCGAGGCTGCGGTGGCCGGGAGCGGCCCCTGCACTCCAGTCAGGTGACAGTGAGATTCCAACTCAAAAAAAAAAAAAAAAAAAATCAGTGGAACTAAAAAATACTTTTCACTCTAGTTTATAAATAGATCAGAAAATATCAAATAAAAACAATTTTTAAGAATGTAAAGGTTAAACGTGTTAAGTATGATGTAAGTTGGTAGATAACATTAGTGAAGAGTTCAAGAATAAATTAAATACAACAGAAAACAAAGATAATCTATTAAACATGAAGCCGGCGGGTTCGAGACCTGCCTGGGCAAGCGAGACCTCATCTCTACAATAAATCAAAAAATTAGCCGGGCGTGGTAGCACGCCAGCTACTCGGAAGGCTGAGGCGGAAGGATCGCCGGAGCCCAGCAGGTCGAGGCTGTGGTGACCAGGAGCGGCCACTGCACTCCAGTCTGAGCGATGGAGTGAGACTCCAACTCAAAAAAAAAAAAAAAGAAAAAGAAAAACTGAAAAGAAATTGTAGTAGATTTTTTTTTAGTGTTATCTTATAAAGCAAAGTGCATTAAAAGTGCATAATTCAAGGCCAGTTGACTTTAGTGCAAATTTTTCTAGCTTTTTTTTAAAGCTCTTTCTGATTCTATATTAGCTAAGGAATGGCGAAGAAAGACATATAAGCTAGCTTCAGATATTTTCCTGTAAATTCTTCACCTTCAAATAATACTTCTTATTTATGACCAAAGCAGTCATTTTCTAGTAACTTTTTTATTTTTGTTGATTATAGCTATAATTTTTTGTTATTAAAAAAACACTTCTAGTCATCTTCTTCAGTTTTATAATAAAATGATTTTCATGCACAATTACTTGTATTGGTTTCCATATTGTATTCATGTCTCCTCATTTGGAGAGGAGTCTTCCAGCTAAAATAAAACTGTTCTTGTCATAGAAGCTGTGCTTGGTCAGGGTCATTTTTTTTCTTCTTTGGATGACTATGGAGACACAGAAGAACAAAATTCAAAGATACAGAAATGGGTGTTCAGAATTTCAATGCGCAGTGTAAGTGGGCAGAGAATAGTGTTATTCAGGAAGTATTTTAATCATGTATTTTGAGTAATTGAGTCAGCATCTTGATTTCAGATTTTCGAAGATAACAAAGTTCTGTACTCTACTGTCTGTGTTGCTCTTTTTGGCTGTTGTCCCTTCTCTGGGGCAGCCTTCTTAAATGTACTCTTCCCATCGTGCAGCTGTACTTTCTTGACCTTTTTAGCTCCTGTGTTAGTCCATTTTGTGTTGCTACAAAATAATACCAGAGACTGGGTAATTTAGAAAGAAGAGATTTAGTTCACAGTTCTGCAGGCTGTATAAGAAGCTAGGTAGATGCTGGCAGCTTCTGAGATGGTGCCAGCATCTACCCAGCTTCTGAGGGCTTTTGTGCTGCCAAAGCATGGCAGAGAAGATCAGAAGGGAAGCAGGCACATGCAGAGAGGGATCAGACCCACAGGGCGTCCTGGGTTTATGTTAACCCACACTCAAGGAAATGAATCTGATCCCACGAGAACAAGTCTAGTGTTGCCAGAGCTAGAACTCACACACTACCGTGAGAATGACACCAAGCCCTTCGTGAGGGATCCACACCCTTGACCCAGCACCTCCCAACATCGCCACATTAAGAATGAGATTGCAACATGAGATTTGGTGGAGACAAACCATAACTGCTCCCAAGAACATTTGAAACTACCTCTTCTGGGCAGCTTCTGATTCTGTCCACTTCTAGTGGTTTTCATTTCTTTCCCCATATACCCAGCAGGGATGGCCTTACCTGGCTTAGCCTTCTCTCATTCCCCAACCAAGAGATCTCTATTTCAGAGGACTTTTCTTGCCAAGTCCATTCTCTGCTCTTTTTTTGAGAACGGCGATGAGGTGTATTTATGTGTCTATCTGGGAGATTGGGGAGCTGGTAGGTAGGAAAGAGAAATAGAGGACATGGGAATTGCAGGAGCTGAGTGGTAAGAAGAAGGCTTACGGTGAGATTGTCAGATGGTAGCCTGTGGAATAAGCAGGGAAGGAGTATGGAAGTGGGGACTGGAGAGAGCCAAGAAAGCCAGTGACCTTGTTTGAAAGAAACAGCATAGACAAACCAATCCCAGGGTTTCTCTTTAAATATGATGTGCCACATCAGAAACTAGTGTGCCAAAACTTACTAGCCACATTTTGTTTCATTTTTCGTCTTAAAATTCTCCAAGACCTCAATAGGTCTGTAAGAACTCAAAAGCTTTACCTTAAGACCTAGAGGATATTTTCCTGGTATTGGCATTGAGTTTATTCAGACCTTTAAAAAGTTTTTTTTTAATTGGCAATAAAATGTGTTTGTGTGTGTGTTTCTGTTTGTCAGTAAAGTTTTAACATTAATATGGTATACTGTATTTGTGATTTTGATTTCTTTAGACTGTTGTTTAGATATATATCAATAGCCTCGTGTTTTGTAAGTATCAGATTTTTTTCCAAGTCTGGAAAATATGGTTTAATTTGAAAGATTTATGACGACATATGGAATTTTCTTTTCTTGAGTACTCTTAAATTCTATCTCTGATGAAAAATCTTAAAACTATTACTTAGCTCTGAAGTGAAAAGGAGGAACACAGCGTATTTGTTTTCTTCCATGAACAAATGTATGCCCTAAGATCTTCCTCATTATTAGGGAGTAAGTTTTCTGTCAGAAAGATTGTCCTTTAATTCATGACACAAATCAGAAGCCAAGGTAGTTATAGGAAGATAAGAATAGCCAAGACTAGAAATGTGTCATTACAAATATCACATGTAAGCAAAACATTAAAGCTACTTAAATATGACAGTTATTCACATGCATATGACTTGTTGCTATTTTTTGCAGAGGGTAAAAATAGACTTCATGTCAATTATTTTGCATTGACTAGAAGATATTTATCTTATAGGAACATACTTTTCAAATCCTTCAACTAAGAGTATTGATATGAATAGAATCTGCTTTTAAGGAAGTGAATCAGCTCAACAAGAAGCTAAGAGTCATGAGCTGTGATTCTGAGTCACCCAGATAGCTTTCCATAGTCATTACTAACCTTATCTTTAAGACATAACACGTTGCCTTCACTTATCTTAAACTATATCACAAAATTCCTGAGATAACATTATATTATTATAAAACCATATGCTGTTTCTTAATCTGATCATATAAATACGCTTATTTAATTTAATAAAACATAACTCATGCTAAATAAAGCATTAACAGCCATGATTTTTACATCAGTAATCTGAGTAGCAAAATGAGAACGCAAGCATTTCTAACTCCATTTACAAATCTGTAGTGAACAAAATGTATCCATGTGGTAAATGTTCTTTCTTACAACTTTATTAAGGTACATTTTACTTATAAAATTTCACATGGTAGGTTTTTGTAAAAAAAAATAAAAGGAAAATGTTTTCACTTCTTTCTTCACTAATACAACAGCCGTTTTCATTTTTCAGTATTTCATTCACTACCTGTTTTTTTTTCTTAGGGGGAGACAGCTATCACAAATCTCAGCAAGATCCTGTTTTCAAAAGTGTAGTAGTCATGACCCCACTTGATAAATCTAAACAAAATTACTTAATTTTAGTTAAATTCAACCATATTTACTGTGCTATAAAATGCTGATCATTCTTAAACTAATTTCTTAAATATTTTCTGTTTCCTCTGTATTGAATACTTCATTGAAGAGGCAAGAGGATACAAAAATATATGGGCTTGCAGTTGTTCTTTTCTAGGTTAGCTTTTGTGCAGATGGCTGTAACAGTCAAGCATTGTGGTAGGTGCCATGCTCATAAATGGTAAGCGTGACTCCTACCCTCAAGGAGCATGTGCCAAACAGGACAATGTGTGGGATAACCTGCTCTTTTCTCCACCCGTCTGGATTCCAACTGTCTTTCAAGGCACATAATGCGGTTAGTTCAGTTCCCACGCCTCTCATGAGATCATCACCAGCTCCAACCCTCAATGAAGTCCCTTTCTGTGGACTTCTTTTGCATTGTTCAGCCACAGAATGTATACAGTTTTGTCTCCTTAATAGGATTTTAAATTCCTTGGGAACAGTAATTATTTTCCTATTTTCAATCTCAGAACATAATGCAGTAGTAGGTACATAAGATATGCTGAAGTATTTGCTGATTTGACTCAAAGGCTTTTCAAGATAGACATTCTTTTAAAAGAAAATAGAAATACCAAACAAACTACAAAAAAACAACCTTTTTTCTCTTGGGCAACTGCCAAGTAGTAACACTTTTTGATTACTTGGAGATTATCTGGTTTGGGGAATTGTGCTAAAGAAATGTATCAAGGGAAGATAAACTTTTTATGACAGCCTAGCTGTTTACTCCAAGTTTCCTCTCTTGCAGATACTGCAGGAGAAGAGGCTGGGTACGATCTACGCTCATTATGTCTGTTCCACAAACAAGTACTTCTAAAGGGAAAGTCATGCTTAAAGAGTACAGCGGACGCAAGATTGAAGTGGAGCACATTTTTAAATGGATAACTGCTCATGCTGCTTCTCGGATCAAAACCATTTATAATGCTGAACATTTGAAAGAAGAATGGAGTAAAAGTGATCAGTATTGGATAAAAATATACCTATTTGCAAACCTTGACCAACCCCCAGCTTTTTTCTCTGCACTAAGTATAAAGTTTACCGGAAGAGTTGAGTTTATTTTTGTTAATGTGGGAAATTGGGACAACAAGAGTTATATGACAGATATTGGCATATATAACATGCCGTCCTACATTCTTAGAACTCCTGAAGGGATTTACCGATATGGAAACCACACAGGCGAATTTATATCCCTTCAGGCCATGGATTCCTTTTTGCGCTCATTACAGCCTGAAGTAAATGACCTGTTTGTTTTGAGTTTGGTTCTAGTTAATCTCATGGCTTGGATGGACTTATTTATTACACAAGGAGCTACCATAAAGCGATTTGTGGTTCTCATAAGCACTTTAGGGACATACAATTCTCTATTAATTATTTCCTGGCTACCTGTGTTGGGCTTTTTACAGCTCCCTTACTTAGATAGCTTTTATGAATATAGCTTAAAATTGTTGCGCTACTCCAATACAACTACACTGGCTTCATGGGTAAGGGCAGACTGGATGTTTTATTCTTCACACCCAGCCCTGTTTCTCAGCACATACCTTGGACATGGTTTACTGATTGATTACTTTGAGAAGAAGAGACGGCGCAGCAACAACAATGATGAGGTCAATGCCAACAACTTAGAATGGCTGTCTAGTCTGTGGGACTGGTATACCAGCTACCTCTTCTACCCAATTGCTTCTTTCCAGAACTTTCCTGTGGAACCTGATTGGGATGAAGACCCTGACTACTTCTTGGAGCGCTTGGCTTTCCCTGACCTGTGGCTTCACCCTCTGATACCAACTGATTATATCAAAAACTTACCAATGTGGCGATATAAGTGTCTTGGAGTCCAGTCTGAAGAGGAAATGTCAGAGGGCTCTCAAGATACTGAAAACGACTCAGACAGTGAAAGCACAGACAGTTTTAGCAGTGAGAAGGAAGTGCTTGAAGGTAAACAAAGCGTACTTCCCAGTTCTCCAGGAAGAGCAAGTCACTGTGATGCTGAGGCTTGTTCGTGTGCCGGTAAATATTGTCAGACCAGCCCGTATGAAAGGAAGGGGAGCTCATATGGATCATACCACGCTAATGAAGAGATGGAGCCTGACTGGTTGACTTGGCCTGCTGAGATGCTGCACTGTACCGAATGTGTTGTTTGCCTGGAGAATTTTGAAAATGGGTGTTTGCTCATGGGGTTGCCTTGTGGTCACGTGTTTCATCAGAATTGTATTGTGATGTGGCTGGCTGGGGGCCGACACTGTTGCCCTGTCTGCCGGTGGCCTTCTTACAAAAAAAAGCAGCCATGTGCACAACACCAGCCCTTGTCCGATGATGTCCCACCTTAACCATGTGCAATGTGTCCTTTATGAGCTTTGAGTATCTTGCAGCTTGCCTTTTTAATGTTAGTCACAATGTTTTTGTGGTTTGAAGTTCAGTTTAATGTTAGTGCAGTGGCAGGAGATACACGTTATGCTAATGTGGATGACTATTTGGTTGCCTTGTGTGTCAGTTGAATGCATACTTAATTGTAAACATTTTTATTTACAACGTTGGAAAATCAGAAGTTAATGTTTTTTGTAAGCACAAAAGAAGTATGATAGAAATTTATCCTAGCAAGACTTTACAAGGTAGGATCAAATTCTAATGGAATTGAGCCGGTTTCTTATCCTAAATGTTTCCTCCCTTTTTATAATCTCTTTCCAGCACCTCTTGGTTAAATAATGTATGCTCTTAAGACATGAAATTAAAACAGACCTATGAAATAAATTATTTTAAAACCAGTAGATTACAGGTTTTCCAATGTTAAATCATTTTTGATAAGGTGGCAGAATGCTATAGGTGTTTGGCTGGATTGTTAATTCCACAGGTAAGTCAAGCATTCTTGACTCATGTAGTGGGGACAAAAGAGAAATTATGTTGCGGACACTGGCTGAAGGTGACATTAGTTCTTTTTGTGTGTCAGAGTCTTACTCTGTTACCCAGGCTGAAGTGCAGTGGCACGATCATGGCTCACCGCAGCCTCCACTCCCTGAGCTTAGGCAATCCTTCTGCCTCAGCCTTCTGAGTAGCGAGACTACAGGCATACACCACCACACTTGGCTGGTTTTTTAAATCTTTGTAGAGACAAGGTCTTGCTATGCTGCCTAGGCTGGACTCAAGCTCCTGGCCTCAAGCGGTCCTCCCGCTTAAGCCCCCCAAAGTACTAGGTTTACAGGCATGAGCCACTGCACCCAGCAGTTCACATTTTAGCTTGGTTAGCTTTGATGGGAAAGAATTTCATGGTGGGCTACTGGTTTTAATTGAATTATTACTATTTAGCACATTCATCTGAATAAAATCAATTATAGTATATTAGCCACACATAAATTATGTTTTTTCTGACTTTTGAGTTTTTCCAAACTACAGAAAAGTTGTAAACATAGTGCAATGAACATCTATTTTTCCTAATTCACCAAGTGTTGCATTTGGTTACATCTGTTTTATCTCCTCTCTCTATGTGTATATATTTTTTACCTTTTTAAAAAACCTGTCAGCTGGGCTTGGTGGCTCAGCCTGTAATCCCGCGCCTTGGGAGGCTGAGGTGAGTGGATTGCCTGAGCCCGCGGGTTCGAGACCTGCCTGGGCAACTTGGTGAGACCTCATCTCCACAGTAAATCAAAAATTAGCTGGGCGTGGTAGCGCGTGCCTGTAGTTCCAGCTACTTGGAAGGATTGCTGGAGCCCAGCAGGTCGAGGCTGCGGTGGCCGGGAGCGGCCACTGCATTCCAGTCTGGGTGACAGAGTGAGACTCCAACTCAAAAAATAAAAAAACTGTCAAGTGTATCTTTTTGTCTTTCTTTTATCTCTTTTTTTCTGATCCTTTTGAAAATAAATTTCAGTCATTGTGAAGCTTTACCCCTAAATCTATCAACACATATCACCTAAGAACCATGCCATGCTTTTATATAACCGCTATGGCCTTGTCACCCAAGAAATTTAATATTGTCTCGATATCTGATATATAATCCATACTCCACAATTGCTCCTAAGATAGCCTTTATAGCTTTATGTAGCCTTTATAGCTTTATGTGTTTTTTGCTTTTATTATGATGAGCTCAAGTGAGGTTCATGCATTGGGTTTAGTCTTCTTCCTTTAATCCTTTCTTCTAGCCCAAACCCCCTTTTCTGGTACTAACATTTGTGGAGAATCCAGGCCAGTTGATTCAGAGTGCTCCGCATTCTGAATTTGTCATTCATAATTAAAGAGCATTCCCATTTGTATGACATCGGCAGGCGCGTGCTGTCAGTGTGTCCCATTGTTGGTTATGCAAAGTTTGGCTAAAGTGGCATCTGCCTTAGCTTTCCATTGTAAGGTTCTTTTTCACTTTAAGAAGGAACATGTGGGACCATGCGAATATCCTGTTCCTCAACAATCTTTTTTGAGAAAGCAGGATTTATTGAGAGGACAGAAAAGCTCCCACAGTGGGAGGGGACCCAAAGGGGTTGCCCCAACAATCTTCAACGCCAATGATCCTTTGCCTTCATCAGTTATTAAATAGGAATTGCAACATGAGGATTTTCTGATTACATCATTGGCTCTATGTTTATCAGCTGGCATCTTTTTGAACAATATCCTTCCATTTTCCCTTTGCACCTTGAATGCTAATATAGAATCAAGTTTTTTTAAAGAAACATTCTATGTGTTAAAATGTTCCTTTTGATGCTTAAATCATCCCAAATTTGGCTGCGGGAGCCCCTCTAAGCTAGTTCTTATGCCAGCTTGACATGTCTCTAATTTTGAAGCACTTCCTTGCTTTTGACACAAGGTCTCCCAGATTCACTTTGTGTTTTCTGTGACCCAGCCCTGAAATCAGCCATTTCTTCGAAACGCCCAAATTTCATGGTAGACTTTTAAAATCTTTCACTGACTGCCCCCTAAAACCGTAAGAGAATTATTTCGTTCTGAATTACTGCCAGAATACAAACAAATTTTTTCTTCATGTTCATTGTACCTATTATATGCTAATGGAGACACTAGGTTTTGGCAGATGCTAACTTTGTATTCATATTTGGAAGCTTAAAAAAATAATAGTGCAAGCACTGCTCCCTGTGCCCTAACTTTCCTTTTTTTTTTTTTTTTTTTGAATTGGAGTCTCACTCTGTTGCCCAGACTGGAGTGCAGTGGCTGCTCCCGGCCACCACAGCTGCTGGGCTCTGGCGATCCTTCCGAGTAGCCGGAATTACAGGCATGCGCTACCACTCCCAGCTGATTTTTTGATTTATTGTAGAGCGGAGGTCTTGCCAAGTTGCCCAGGCGGGTCTCAAACCCGCGGGCTCAGGCAATCCACTCACCTCAGGCTCCCAAAACGCGGGATTACAGGCTGGGCCACCAAGCCTGGCTAACTTTCCTTTTGAAAAAAGTAATCATGTTGTGTTAGTTTTTCTCAGAGTTCTGACATTGGTCCATTGATCTTTTCTCTCAGGTTTTCATTGAATGTCTCCCAAATCGACACATCCAAGCAAAGACCCCTCCCAAATCTTCGGTTTCACGTACAGCTATCTACCAGACAGCTCTTGGATTATTTTAAGTACTTAGTAATTCTGAAATAGGTTTTCATCCTCTCCCCCACCGACAGTCCTCCTCTTAAGGTCCTGATTTCAGCTAATGAGAAGTTTTGTGTGTCTGTGTGTATACCCACATGTATATTTCATGATGTACACAAAACAAATTTTAAAAGATTTAAAAGTTCTCCAGTATTTCAAGGCACATCATACATTGGAGACTACTCTAGCACTGGCTCTCAAGGCTCTCCATGACCTGCTCCTAGCCGGCCTCTTAGACTCACAAGGGGGACACTATGCTGTTTGCTGCCCCAGGCCCATATTCTAGTTTTTATGAACTTGGTGCTTTGCTGCTTCCTCTATTCAATATTCTTGCTCCTCCCTCTGCCTTGCTTGGCAAGATCCCACTTTATCCAGAAATTCTAATGCTTCCTACCCATCCTTTTGTTCCTCACTAGGCTTATAAAGGGACGGGCATATCTATACAGCAGACACTCAGGTCAATGTTACTTTATCAAGTGATCAAACGTGGCATCCTCGACAATGGAGCAAACCGATGTGTGCCCTACCTCTGTATCCAGTGATCCTATGTACGTGCCTGTCATACTTACCTGTATTGAATTAAAACGCTACAAGAGTCTTCTTTGGATGAGCTTCTTTATGGTAGGAACCTGAGTATCCCAGGTGTGTCGCATAACATAGACATAATACATTTTTAATGTTAGACATGCAACAAAAATACTACAATGAGATCAGGGGAAAATAATTGCCAAACATCCTTGTCTCCAGGTGAGCATGACTTGGGAGGTGGAGGATTGAAGGAAATAGTCCAAGTTGACAGACTCTAAACTTTAGCTGTGTTTAAAACGAAAGCTTGGATTCTTGGAATGATCTATTGCATGTAATGAACTACAGATTTTAAGTATGTGCGCTTTGTAGGGACTGGGCTTCATGGTTAGTGGTAACAGGACATAATTCATTCTGTTCAAGACTTTTTCTACTATCTAATAATTTCTTGTTGATCTTTCTTTAAGGATGATAGGCTTTCTGAGGGCAGGAGTCATGCTATACTCTGATATCCTTAACATATTAGGTACAGAGTAGATACTCAGTGAACACTTGTTGGCTTAGATTTTAAGAATCTGTTTTAGGCCGGGCTCCGTGGCTCAGCCTGTCATCCCAGCACTTTGGGAGGCTGAGGCAAGTGGATTGCCTGAGTCCACAGGTTCCAGACCAGCCCGGGCAACTTGGCGAGACCTTGTTTCTACAATAAATCAAAAATTAGCCAAGTGTGGTAGTGCGCACGCCTGTAGTTCCGGTTGCTTGGAAAGCTGAGGCGGAAGAATCGCTGGAGCCCAGTAGGTCAATGCTGGAGTGACTGTGAGCATGCCACTGCACTCCAGCCTGGGTGACAGAGTGAGATTCCGACTCAAAAAAAAGAATCTTTTAATTTTTCCCTTTACCAAACCTACCATCCATTTAGTGTAGATGGAAAAGATTAAACAAAAGAGATTATTTTTTTAGTGCCCATTAGTAATGACAAAAATAACATTTATTACCTGCTCCAAGACCAAAAAAATCCTAATTTTTTCCCTCACAGTTACATGCTTCTTTTCATCTATTCTTTAGATTATTTGAAAGCCCGGCAGATCATGTAATCTTTCTCTTTGCCCTCCCATGTTTTTCCCCTTGACCATTTTATTATCCCTCAAAACTCTACCAAAGGTCTATAAGGTAGAGAGATGAGGTGTTGGGTTCTCTTTGCTATTGGATCTGCTTAAAAATTTAGAGAAGAAAAATTGAAATGTAATTGTTAAAATATTTTTGAATCATCTGTGTTTTAATTGTTCTTGTTCTTTGTTGTCAGTAATGAAGTTTATTGATTTATGATACAGTTAGGCAATCTATTTAATTTATGTACTATCTTCTTGTCAAAGGTTTTTATTTTTCCCATTTAGATCATTTTACTTCATAACACCCCTGTGCAACAGCTAGTAGAAGGAATATCTGTGGAATCCAGACCCAAGAATTTAAGATAATCCAGATAGTTAAAGGTGTGATTAGGATACAGCTTTCAAATTTACATATCTTCAGGGCCCAGGGAAAGTTTGAGTAGGGCGTGGTAGGAGCAACAGTGTATATGCTCTACCTTTAATTTTTTTTTTTTAAAGACTGTGTCAGCTAATCCAAGCTGACTGTGGCCTCTTTGTAACTTCTAGATACGATTCTATCTATCTTGTTCAGGGCTTTTTCTACCATATTTTCACTCTTTTGGAAATAAGTGCATTTGTGGAAAAGATAACTATAAGAAGCTTTTATTTTGTCAAAGTATCCTTCATGCTGATGCTAACTTATGTACAGTTATATTTCAGAAATATTGCAGATTCTGGTTCCAGACCAGCACAATAAAGCAAATATTGCAATAAAATGAGTCACATAAATTTTTTTTGGTTTCCTAGTGCATATAAAAGTTTATACTGTAATCTATTAAGTGTGCAATAGCATCATGTCTTTAAAAACAATGTATATACATTATTTATTCATTTTAGAGTCAGAGTCTCACTCTGTCACCCAGGCTAGAGTGCAATGGCATGATCACGGCTACCACCGCCTTGACCTGCTGGACCCAGGCAATCCTTCTGCCTCAGCCTTCCAAGTAGCTGGGACTACAACCCCGTGCCGCCACGCCCAGCTAATTTTTTTATTTATTGTAGAAAGGCCGTCTCACCATGTTGTCCAGGCTGGTCTCGAACTCCTAGGCTCAGGCAGTCTTCTCACCTCGGCCTCCCAAAGTGCTGGGATTACAGGTGTGAGCTACTGCACCTGGCCTATATACCTTAATTTTAAAGTACTTTATT
This sequence comes from Tarsius wallacei, assembly GCA_963574415.1. Lineage (NCBI taxonomy): Eukaryota > Metazoa > Chordata > Mammalia > Primates > Tarsiidae > Tarsius > Tarsius wallacei. The sequence goes on along the minus strand of CAUYQG010059856.1, from coordinate 1,530 downwards.
GCTTTTTTTTTTTTTTAAAAAGCTAATGGTCATCTGAGCCTTCAGCAAGTCGTAAACATTTTTGCTAGTATTGATGCTGCTGACTGATCAAGTTGGTGGTTGCTGAAGGCTGTGGTGGCTGTGATAATTTCTTAAGACAATGAAGCGGGCCACATTGATTGACTTCCTTTTATGAAATATTTCTCTGTAGCATGCAGTGCTGTTTGGTAACATTTAGCCACAGTAGCTCTTCTTCAAAATTGAAATCAGTCTTGTCAAGCCCTGCTAACGCTTTATGAACTAAGTTTATGTCGTATTCGAAATTCCTTGTTGTCATTCTAACAATGTTTGCAGCACTTTCAGGAGTAGATTCCATCTCAAAAAAGCCACTCTTTTTGCTCATCCATAAGAAGCAACTCCCCATCCATGCAAATTTTTTTATGCGATTGCAGCGATGTGGCCACATGTTCTGGCTCCACTGCTAATTCCAGTTCTGCTGTTTCCACCACATCTGCAGCTTCTTCCTCCACTGAAGTCTTGACCCCCCTCTAAGTCATCCATGAGGGTGGGAATGGCCTCTTTCCAAACTCCTGTTAATGTTGATATTTTGACCTCTTCCCATAAATCATGAATATTCTTAATGGCATCTAGAATGGTGAATCCTTTCCAGAAGGTTTTTATTTACTATACCCAGACCCACCAGAGGAATCACGATCTGTGATAGTGATAGCCTTAAAAACTGTATTTCTTTTATTTGTTTTTTGTTTGTTTGTTTTTTGAGTTGGAGTCTCACTCTGTCGCCCAGACTGGAATGCAGTGGCCGCTCCCGGCCACCGCAGCCTCGACCTGCTGGGCTCAAGTGATCCTTCCGCCTCAGCCTTCCAAGTAGCTGGAACTACAGGCACGCGCTACCACACCCGGCTAATTTTTTTTTATTTTTTATTTTTATTGTAGAGATGAGGTCTCGCCAAGTTGCTTAGGCGGGTCGCAAACCCACAGGCTCAGGCAATCCACTCACCTCAGCCTCCTCAAGCAAGGGATTAAAGGCTGAGCCACTGAGCCCGGCTTATTTGTTTAATTTTGAACTGAAATCTCACTCCGTTGCTCAGGCTGGAGTGCAGTGGCTTGATCAGGGCTCACTGCAGCCTCAACTTTCTGTGTTCAAGCTGTCCTCCTGCCTCAGCCTCCCCAGTAGCTGGGACTACAGGCACACATCACCAGGCCCAGCTAATTTTTTTGTGTGTGTTTGGAGACAAGGTTGTGCTCTGTTGTCTGGGCATGTCTTGAACTCCTGGACCCAAGCAATCCTCCTGCCTCAGCCTCCCAAAGGGCTGGGATTATAGGTATGAGCCACCTCACCCAGCCTGTATTTCTTTTTTTTTTTTTTTTTTTTTGAGTTGGCGTCTCACCCTGTCGCCCAGACTGGAGTGCAGCGGCCGCTCCCGGCCACCGCAGCCTCGACCTGCTGGGCTCCGGCGATCCTTCCGCCTCAGCCTTCCGAGTAGCCGGAACTACAGGCGTGCGCTACCACGCCCGGCTAATTTTTTTGAT
>CAUYQG010059854.1:0-25564 GCA_963574415.1 Tarsius wallacei | reverse complement strand
ATAGTTAAGTAAATATTATCATTCAGTAAATGGATTATGGGTTTCATGTAGTGTCAGCAACTGATGATTCTGATGTCTTCTGGATAAATTTGGAATAGCAAAGAACTTTCACACTAAGGAAAAATGCTACATACATGTCTGTCATTTTCAGTTGTCTTGTTTTTTGTCAAAGAAGATTTTTCATTTGATTTTCTGTTTTTTCTCTTATAGTAAAGCTTTCTTGCTTTTATACAGACTTGATGGTGGTCCTTTAAAACACATTAAAAGGTATTTGGGGGCATCTCTAACTTGTAAAATGGTGAAAATATTGACTATATTGGGCTGTCAACTGTCATATTTGCATCAGCGTATCACTTCTGAAAATACAATTTTCCAAACCCTTTTTTCTTTCTGGTTTCCTATAGAGTTGTTCAATGACAGGTCCTCCAATAAGATTTGAAAGTCAGAAGAGGATGATTCAATATTGGCTGACATCTGAAGACAAGAGTGTGGACTGAGGTGAAGGCTGGAGAGTCACCTGGAGAGCTGCTAATAAGCTGAGAGCATCATAACTCCTCCCCAACACTGGGCTTCCAAGATGGATTTGAAGACCATATAGTTAGGCATCTTATACCTTCAAGGCTAGATAAGATCAGGTTTCTGAAAGTCCAGATAATCCCCTGATCCTAGTATTTGCTTCTCCAAATGGCATAACCTAGCTTTGAAATGCTATGATTCAAATTATGATTATTTACATCAACACAACTTCTCTTGGAAAGCAAAAAGTGGTTTCTCATTTGCACTGTGAATTCCCATTATTCCATAATACCCACCCTTCAGGTGTACTGATCTCCTTTCATTTTAAATCAGGAGAGACATTGTTATGTTCATGCTTCTGGCACAGAGGAGGATAAGAGAGAGTCAGAGTGCAGAGGAGCCTTCATGGGCTCTACTGCCAAAATCTACCAATGACATTCAAAACATAGCTGAGTCTGAGAAACATTTTTAGCAGTTGTAGGCAAAAGGAGGAGCAGCTGGGGCAGACCAGGCAATATGTGCATTTCCTTCTGTGGGTAGTTTATGTAATGGCTTGTAACACTGTGGGAGGGTAATTGTAACTCTGTTGACAGTAATAATTAGCAAAATCTTCAGGCTGCAGGGTGTTGATGGTGAGAGTGAAATCTGTCCCAGACCTACTACCACTGAACCTTGATGGGACCCCAGATTGCAAGTTAGATGCCGAATAGATCAGGAGCTTAGGAGGATCCCCTGGTTTCTGCTGATACCAATGTAAACTATTGCTAATGCCCTGATTTGCCCGGCAAGTGATGGTGACTCTGTCTCCTAGAGATGCCGAGAGGGAGGATGGGGACTGGGTCATCTGAATGTCACATCTGGCACCTGAAATTGAAAACATAAAAAAGCCCACACAATTAATCACATTATAAGAGGACTTCTCTGAATGCCCATACAGAATCAGCTCACTGACTGAGTCCATTCTATTGTTCTCCTTCTTTACCTGGAAACCAGAGCAGCAGGATACCCAGAAGCTGAGTGGGGGCCCTCATGTCCATGCAGTGACCTGACTGAGACTTAGTCCTGCAGTGGGTGAGACCAGCCTATTAATAAATCTTCAGGGCTGTGAGCTATATTCTGGGCACATGCAAATCAGCAGGGGATAGGGCAGGCTTGGCACAGCTGTGGGCCTGGCACATCTCAATAACTCAGGACAGGTGCAGTGTCCCCAGTTTCCCAGGTCCGACCAGGAAGCACAGATTTGTTTGCAGATAACATATTTCTGAGTAAAGGAAATATTGTCAGCAAAGATATTTATTTACTTATTTATTTTTGCATTGGAGTCTCACTCTGTTGCCCAGACTGGAGTGCAGTGGCACACTCCTGGCCACCACATCCTCAACCTACTGGGCTCTGGTGATCCTTCCGCCTCAGCCTTCCAAATAGCTGGAACTACAGGTGTGCGCTACCATGTCCGGCTAGTTTTTTTGATTTATTGTAGAGTTGAGGTCTCACCAAGTTTCCCAGGCAGGTCTCAAACCTGTGCGCTCAGGCAATCAACTCACCTCAGCCTCCCAAAGTGCAGGATTACAGGCTGAGCCACTGAGTCTGGCTGAGTAAAGATATTTAGATGAAAATTCTAAGAATTTAAAATGGACACAAGTACTAAATTCAACAATGTATTTTATACTTTTACTGAAATTACATGAAAGACTCTTACTGAAATTATATGAAAGACTCTACTTGTTTCTAGGTGATACATAACAAAGTTTGGGAAGGTTCTGGTAAGTCTACAAGTTCCTTTGAAATGGATCAAGTGGGGGTAAAAATAATTTGCATTATCAATATTATTGTGAGTATAAAATTACTGCCTTGTTAGAAATAAATTCTCAGAAGCATGTTTAATATATTAAAAAGTACTCTGTAATGCCCTTAAGCCATTGTTGTTACTAGCATAAGGGCAAGCAATTCTCTGCTGATGCACAAAGATGATGTCATGATTCCTCAATGTATTTCACTCACAGATTCAGCATCTACCAGCATGTTCCTGGGGTTTTGGCACAGCTACCCTAGTGCCTGAATTTCTGTGGTGCAAATTAGTAAGGAATTCTGGGGAAAGGCTAGATCAGTGAATTCTGTCTCTTAAGTGAGAGCAGCTGATGCTTGGTGAATGTCCATGCTGTGCACTATCAATGCCACCTTCCACTTTAGCAGTGAATGGGAAAATCATCCTCACCTAGATGCCAGCAGCCCAGACTACACATTCAGGAGAAAGTCTACATCTCCTGCCAAGCCTCTACTCGTGAGTATGAAGAAACAGTTTGAATCCCAGTAAAAATTAGGCATAAATACAAACATCTATACCTCACATCTCTACCTTGACCAGGGCATCACTGGAAATGGAACCAACTACATCAGACTCAGTGGATTGCAACCTGGGAACTTCAGGGAATATTACAGTTCACGACTGTAGTTGGTCAGACCACATGGTTGCAACCCATACACAACTCTTCTGCTGCTTTAGGCCTGAATTTTGCAGGAAGTTGCTAACAAGCCAACCTTCCACGATCCAGGTTTAGAGAGATGCAGCTGTTGATTGAAATACACACCTTCTGTGGGGATGCAGAGGGTTGAATGTAGGAGTCACTGTTGCTACCCTGAGCCTTTACCCTTCACTACACTTATGCTGTCTCCCACAGCCATATCTTCCCCTCACTGCTCTCTCGGAAGCTGGAAAGGCAGTTCTGCCTGCACATATGACAGAACACAGGGTCGGGAATGAGTATTCCCTAGGACAGCCCTCAGAAAATGATAACGGGTTAGGCATACACATACCCCAGCTCCCTCACTTCTCAAGTGGAATAACTTACATAATTTTCTTTGTTCTTCTATGTGAGCTTGATCTCCTTTCATCATCAGGTATAGCTTCTTGCCAAGGAGTCTTTTATTGTCTATCCTCTCTTCTCTGTCACTTTTCTCCTTTTTTTAGAAAAAGATCTTATTTGTGGATCATCCATCTGGTTTTAATTCTTGCCACTTCACCTTTTTTCATGCAGTGGAAAGTCAGAATTTTTTAAAGTCAATTTTTTCTATTTCAATCTCTTTTACATCTTATGTAAGAAATAAATATTTCCTTCTTGGTCACAAAGTCAAAGAACCTTTCAACAAATAGCTACACATCATGATTTTCTCAGAACAGCAGAATCCGAATCACTCAAAACATGATATTCACATGTCAGAGGGTCCCAATCTTGTGATGTTGTATTCTACTTCAGGGGTACATAACAATGGATTTGGTGAGAGTTCTTGGTGAAATGAATGGTGGCCATACAAGGATATCTATATTCTAATATTTATAACCAATGAATGTTACCTTATCTATTAGAAGTTATTTGGCAGATGTAATTAAGAATTTTGGAATCAGGAGAGAATCCTCAATTACATGTGTGATAACATAGTAACAAGAGTACTTACACTGGGGAAACAAGAAGGTAGCCATGAGAGAGGAGCTGACAGTGGAAAGGGACGCTGGAGTGATGGAACCAGGAATGTAAGTGTTTCTTGAAGATGGAAAGCGGGAATAGCATTCTCTCCCCTGGAGTCTTCAAAGAGAAACAGCCCTACTGACTCCTAGATTTTTACCTTAGTAAAAGTTCTCACCTTCAGAAGTGTAGGATAATAAATATGTGTGATGTGAAGCCAGAAAATCTGTGGTGATTTGTCACAGTAGCAACAGGAATCTAATGCAAGGGGAAAGGATGTATTTTACTTCATTGATTGTGTGATTACCCACTTTCTCCCTTCTATGCTGCTCTGCAAATCTTGCAATGAAGGTTTGAAGAACATTATTACTAATGAGATAATTTCCAAATATAAATTATTGATTATTAAACTAACAGGTAACTCTCTATTCATTGTAGGGTTTCATGTACCTGTTCTACCACATAAACTTGCACCAACCTATGTGTATGTAGCCTGAGAAAGTTTAAAAAGGAGATTGCAAATGACGATCACACCTTATCTGGGTTTCCTTGAGTCCCATAAGTATTCGTGGTCTTGGTCTGCTGCAACATATTATCAAGCATTTCGTGGCTTAAAACAACAGAAATGTATTCTCTCACAGTTCTGGAGGCCAGAATTCTAGGATCTTTTTCAATGGGCCAAGATCAGGGTGTCCACAGGCTGGGCTCCTCCAAAGACTCTAGGGGAGTCTATTCCTGCCTTTTCCAGCTTCTAGTGGCTGCAGCATTCCTTGACCTTGGCCACATCATTGCAGTCTCTGTCTCTGTGGTCACAACGGCTTCTTCTCTTCAGTCTGTGTTAGTTATTTCTCTGCCTCGCTCTTCTAAAGACACTTGTGCTTGCATTTAGGCTCTCCTGGGTAATCAAGGGTAATTTCCCTGTTTCAAGAACCTTAATTTATACATATAAAGGTCAGTTTTTTCATATGAGGTATCTCCATAAACTCTGATGGAAGAGAACTTGATAATGTGAGAACCATACTCAGTACCAACCTATTACAGATCCAAGTCTGAGTTGGTACTGCACACACATCACATCATCTCTTTCTCTCGCTGTCTCTGTCTTTTGCCTTTTATTTCTACCTATCTCAAAATTATAAATATTTTTAATTTTCTAAATGAATTGAGTGGTACTTCTGTCTGGGTACAAAGTACACAGGGACACACACAGGATGCCCTTTCTCTGGGTTTGCCCAAAGTCCTGCTCTGTTCCCCTTATGCAGAAGAAAGGACAAAAAAGGCAACTCTTAGCCATCTGGGGAGATGCTGTCTCTACAGAAGACAGTCATAGGTTGTGACTTTCTGTACCTGTGATTATCTTCATGGACTTATGTCTTCAGTCCTCCTGGAGGGTATGGGTGGCCCCACCTCAAATGAGATTCACCAGAATTCTTACAAGAATGTCAGATTCATGGCAGTCAATGAGGGATATGACAACAGAGAGGGATTCTTCAGAGCTGGTGGATGGACCTCTCTGAGAGAGGCACTGGCTCCTGTGCTACACACGGTATTATGGATCCGCATGCCACTTCCTGAGCTCATGGATTTGAATCTCTTAACATCATTTTGGAAGCTCATTAATTGTTCTAAAAGTAACCGTGTGATTACATAAGAGAGCATATTTATAACTAGTAATAGGTAAAAGTACTATCTTTTTTTGCTAAAATTATGACAAAGAAGAAAAAATAAATGTATAAGAGAAAACACTAGACCAAGGAGCTTGGGTAAGAGGTTTGGACTCAGTAGTGAAGAATTTGGGCCACCATCTATAAGAAGAGAGAGAGATAAAGGAGAAGAAAATGTGCAGTTGAGGCAAGATCTTGGTTATTTGCAAGAAGCCTAAGAAGAAGGGAATAGTCCAATTCCTGAATATTAGCAATAAGAGAGAAACCCTAAAAAAAGGTAAAGAGTACATTTCTTTTTCACTCTCTGTTTTCCCCCCCTCTCTATCTTCCTATTCCAAAATCATAAATTATTTATTGGTGTTACAGGCACAGCACATTGACTAGACACATTGTGTCAAATTTGAAACCAATGATCCCAGACCTTAAATGTCTCCCACATCTGGCTCCTCCCCACTTCACTTTCACTTTCCCATCCTTATACAAACCTCATTATCTTTCACATGTTTCCAAAATAAACTCCGCAAAGATCACCCAGCATCCTTGTTACCACTTGCTTCTTAAAAAATGGCCCCTTCTCTGGGTCTCATAACACTGGGGTGACAGGTCTAAGTTATCATCCTTTTTTTTCACACTCACAGACTTTCTCTGTGCTGTGAATTCAAGACCACTCTCCTGCCACCTTCCAAGGTAATCTAGAACTAACTGCCTGAGAACTTTTCTTAATGAATCCTCTAAATGCAATATATGAAAATAACTTTGGTAGAGAATCAGTATCTGCTCATCAAAAACTACTGAGTAGGGGGATACCTGCAAGCACCATTTTGATGTTAAGAGGATGCATACAGTCCCCAGATTTCATAGTTTCTCCAAAATGTTTTGATCTTTTAGCCATGATTTCATTTTTATGATTTTTGAGCAGGGAGGAATTAAGGGAAATGAGGGACTATTTCATGCTTCAGATATAGAAAGAGAAATGGAGAAAGGATTGAGCTGAATTTGCAAGTTCTTCAAAGTGCATTGGACTTCTCTAGTCAGAAGCATAGCATGACCAAAATACCAGAGGAGGACATCACTTATTATGGTTCCTGCTCTTCATGCCTTAGACTCCCTCAAACACACACACACACACACACACACACACACACACACACACACACTCCTGTGATTAACTTTACCTTTTTGCATAAAAGTAAGTCTAAGTCCGAGCCAAGCTCTTTTTCTTGAGTACCTTCTTTCGAATGAATTAAAATACTTTTAGTAACAACTGAAAGAAAAGAATGTGATGGGTTAAACAAAGATAAGAAATCAAAAGAGGGAATACTTAGGGTTTTTGCAGCAGCTTGGTGACAGCAGAAAAGAACACAGGTTCTTTACAATTCTTTGTATCTGCACCACTTTGGTTTCTAAACTTTGGCTCAATGCATCATGTTATCAAGAAGGCTACAGTGGCTCTAAATTTCGTGTGTCCTCACAACTGCCCCAGAAGGAAATGCAGGGCAAAGCTCTTCACTGTTTTTCCATGTATGATGGATAAAAATCATCCCAAAAAATCTTTTTCACCCCTTACTCCCCTTAAACCTCAAAAGGAATGATCACTTATGACCCAAAATGCCTGTTCCTGCACTGATTTATCTACATGATAAATCAACATAATATGTATATTTATATGGAAATTGATGTAACTCTTGGTTTAAAATGATTTTAAATTCGCTAAATTGACTGTCAACATTTAACACCAGCAATGGGTACTCTGCTCCATGGCCCTTTCCCCACTTCAGAGCCTGAGATTCAAGAGGATCAGGACCCTCCCTCATGTTTCCACTGGACCAAGTAGTGACTGCCCCCCCCATTGCTGAGAATGCTCAGTGACCCTAGATCATTCTCAGAAACATAGAGTACCAGGTGCTGAGGAGATGGGCAGTGGGTCTGGGTCCAGAGTGGAGGGACATTTTGTCCCCAAAACTCAACATGGGCAATTCCTCCCCTGGTGACTCTTGTCAGACAGAGTAGCACAGGTGGCTCAGTGGCTGTATGTTCACAGGATAAAACTGTTCTATGACCTGTTTTCAGCATCCCTTCAGACTAGAGCCATGTGTGATCTCTATGCCCAGCTTTCCTGACTGTTAATGACAGGATACCATAAAGACAATAGGACTGCTGATTGGCCAGAGTGACATCTGTTCAAATGTTGTCACTCCTGATCAGGCAGTTATTATGCCCATTGGGCAACAAGAGACAGCAGGAGTGCAGAGCTACCTGGTTTCTACTGCTGCCAGACTGGGATACTGGTAATGATACTATAGCTCAGCCTGCAGGTAACAGTGATCTTCTCACCTGTGACACTGGGAGGGTGCTGAAGACAGGGCCCACGTAATATCCCTTCTAGCATCAAAAATGAAGATCCTCAAAATTCATAACGTGCAAATAGTTCATTCAGTTCAATGAAATTGTGATCAGAAAGTCAAACAGGCAAACAACTTTATTATCAAGAGAAAATGTGTGTCTAATGCAAACCAATAGGAGGAAGACTGAGATATTTTTCTTCACATCAGATTAATAGTCAGAAGCAGTGCAAAGCTGCGTCCCCATGTCCACACGGTACGTCCTGAGGCTCAGAGATAGGGTGTAATGGTGTATTAGACTTCTCATACTGCCACACCAGAATGTACTATGCTATGTGGCTTAAATAACAGAAATACATTTTCACATTCCTGGTGCCTGGAAATTCCAAGATCTAGCTTCAGTTTCCTGGCAAGGCCTTTCTTCTTAATTTGCAGATTGTCAGTCACCTTCTCACTTTGTCTTTGAGGGTTTTTGCATAGGGAATTTAGAGGACAGTGAGGGGAAAGGAAAAAGGGACCTCTCTGGTTTCTATTCTGATAAGAACTAATCCTATTGAATCAGGGCCCAACCCTCATTTTCCTTGAACCCTCATGAACCTTGAACCTTGAATCCTCATGAAAACTTATGAACCTCTTTATAGACCCCATCTCCTGCAACCTTATTGTGAATTTTTTTGTAACTCAGCATGCTGGCAGCTCATCCCAGGTGCTCCAGGCCACACATGAGACCCCATACCAGCCTGATAATTGGGAACTATCATTCTTACTTTCCCATTATTTCTAAGACCAAGACTCTATCTTTCATTTATTGTGAGGTTTGCTTTCCATCTGGAGGTAGTTCATTGACAGAGCAAGTTGTGGGATTTTTAACTTAGCCACTCACACACCAAGATCTCCTGCCTGCCTCTAGACTGCTTTGTTACTGACAGAGAAAGCTTATCATACTTTCTTCACCATATTTTAAGCTTTGTAGGAGGTGATTTTATTATTTTCTGTTTTCTATGATATCCCATTTGTTTATGGCATCTTTTTTTTAAACTGCTTTGTTTAAGAGGATAGCTCCTTGGAAAACCAGCAGCATGTAGGCTGTTTGTTTTAAAATATGTCTAACTACCTTGAATGTGTTTGAGCATTATTCTCTGCCCCAAATCAACACAGAAACTGAAGTTAACCAGTAGCTGCCAGTCACATCAGCGTTAAAGATGATCTTGGCATTGCTTAACTACTGTTCTTGCTATGTACACTTTCCCCCCCTTATATTACATTCTGTAAAAACATGTAGACTCAGTGGTGCAATTGTTAGCACCTTTAAATAGCATAGTAGGTGTATTATGCTCCTTATTTTGTGGGCTCCAGTATACTTGATTTCTGCATAAATTTTTCCATGTAACTCTTAAGTCTAACATAAATGACATTTTGGAATTTCACTTGTGCTAGTCATGGAATCCATTATCTTGGGAATGACACTAATTTTAAATTACTTTATACCCTTACCCTGCGGTAGGATGTGGTTGTTTTGTTATTGTAAACATTCTTATATGTCTATCACACTATGTTGTGGCATGTAACTGAAGTGACTCATTATTTGGTTCCATATATTAGAGTACTATTTAAGCTGGAATCTATAGTAAATATAAATTTTCAGTGCATTTAAAACTAAAATATATAATTTAAATTTATTTTCAGGTAATGACAGTGTCATGTAAAAAATAATGCATTTTTGTATTCTTAGAAACATTTTCTAGGCTGGACTTGGTGGCTGTTATCTATAGCTGATCATTTTGGGTAGTGAGACAGGAGTATTACTTAAGGCCAGAGTTCCAGAACAACCCAGACAACAGAGCAAGGCCCCATCACTAAAAAATACGAAATAAATCTTAGTTGATGGTGGTGATGCCTATAGTTTCAGCTACTAGGAAAGCTAAAGCAGAAGGATTACTTGAGTCCAGGAGTTCAAGATTCTAGTAAGCTATAGTTCACCACTGCGCTCCAGCCTGGGCAACATGGAAAACCATGGCAAAGAAAGAAAAAGGAAGGAAGGAAGGAAGGAAGGAAGGAAGGAAGGAAGGACACAGTACAAAATTTTCCATGTCCAAATTGCACTTATACCTTTAACATTTCTATAATTTAGGAAGAAAATAAAGTTTCATAAAATTGTGCATTTTTACCTGTGTTAGATAAAGTGAACTTTGTGTTCTCCATCTTTCAGTTTATAGTATTTATGTTTTTAGCTCACCATAGGAATTGTAAGAATGTCAGGCAAAAAGTAATTGAGGCAAATTATTCCGCCACTATCCTCTTATATCTGCCATAGGATGGGAAAGTCTATGAATAGTCAAAAATAAAATATTTTACTCATTATTCTAGTGACATAATCTCTGAGGACAGATTGTGTGGAATAATTTCTCCTACATGACACCAGAAAGAAGCGTTTAATGAAAATGGTATAGACATAGTAAGGTAGGAAAGTGGGAAAATACCAATTTCCAAATATTACCAAGAATTAACCTGTAACATAAGCCCTAAAATGGCCATTTCCAATATAGATTCCACTTGTGTTGATACAAATATGCATTCATTGTCTGATTGTTCTGTCGACTAAATTCACTTCACAAGTGTAGGACTCACAGGGAGGATGGGGATGAGCTTTCCTTCACTCTCATCATTACACATTGTTCAAGGGCACTGGGACACCTGAATTCTTTCACTGCTAATGCCACTTCCCGGTTGTGACAGCTGGCAGGTCCTTAACATGAGGGACCTGTGGTAAAGCTGAGGATCTCAGGGAACAAAGTCCTCAACAGCAAACTCTCACCCTGAGTTCTCCAACAGCCTCTTATTCTGCAGACATACAAGCTGCACATATGGACAGCTGGGACACCAAAACAAAGGGTTTATGTGTGGGTCGGTACTAATGTGGGAGGAATGTGTGTATACTGTATGGAGTAATAAATTCCAGCATCTTCAGCCTACACCCTGCTGATTTTCAGCGTAAAATCTTTGCCTGACCCACTGCCACTGAAACTGTCTGGGACCTCAGAGGCCTGGTTGGAAACTCAATATATTAGGAGCTGTGGAGACTGACCTGGCTTCTGCAAGTACTAATTCAAATAGGTGTTTCCATTACTATGTAAAATACTCTACTAGATGTGGAAGCAATGGAGACTGGCTCTCCGGGGTGACTGGCAGGGGGAATGGAGTCTGGGTCAAACCAATATCCCCACTGGATCCTGAAATAATAACAGAGAAGTTAAAAGTTACATGTAAATATTATGAGCAACTTGTGTGGTTTCCCTTATGCTATTTATTTACGGTAATTTTTTTTTAAAACTTCAACTCATACCATAAAAATAAGCATGCTAAAATAAACCTAATATTCATAATGCACAAAAGACCTTTATTTTTTTGAGATCTTAATCATATCACTGTGCACTGCTCATTTTAGGGCATTGTTCCTTTCCAAATTCTCAAAGGCAAAATATAACTTCACTTCTCTTGAGTGTAGTTTATAGGACTCTAACACATGATCAGAATAAACATGGGAGGCCATATACCCCCAAAGTTAACCTTTCCACCCCATTCTCCCTCATCCCCCTTACCACAAACTCAGAGTATTTGTAGACCCAAGAACTGAGCAGGGAACCTCATTTAGATCCATTGAGTTGAGGTGTCCTGATCAGTCAAGGCAAGATAAGAGCTGAGTTTTAATCTCAGACTCACAAGGGAACGTCCTCCCTATGGAACACTATGCAAATCCTCTGGTGCGTGCAGTGGTGTTAAGATAGTCCATGGGGGAGGGTACATTTCCCGTAAACAATGTGACATAAAATGTCCCTTGGGAGCTGAACAATGGGTACACACAGACATACAGAGTGAAATAATAGACATTTGAGTCTCGAAAGTGTGGGATAGCCAGAGAGTGGTGAGAGACAAAACTTAATCACTTGGATACAATGACAATATTTGGGTGATGGGTACATTAAACACACAACTTTCACCACTCTGCGATGTATCCATGTAAAAAACCTCTGAATCCATAAAATTAAAATATATATACAATAAAATGTCCTGTGGAGAGAATAATAGATAATTTAATTAGCCTGTGTTGGTGGAAAGAAGTATCTGAGTGTGAATGTTTTGAGTTATCACAAGACATTGGTATGATATACTACACTAAGAATGCACACAGAACCTGACAGTCCAGAAATTTTTGTCTAGGTGGTACCTCTAGTAGTTGAGCACCATCCTGCTTGACCTCATCCCGGCCCATCTAGAGAATGAAACAGCTACATCACCACAAGCACTTTGGGCAGAAGGTCTGAAAATGAAGAGATCTGGAGCCAGGTCATGGGTTGTCTGGTAAAAATAGAATTACTCTCACCTGGATACAGGTGAGTTAGCTCTCTAAGAGCTCTGTCAAAAGGCGCCACCCAGAGAATGCCACATATCTGTTGAATATACAGCACCAATAGCCCAGCATAAGTGTGAGGAAAGAGAAGAATTACATACCTCAGGCAGTGAATTTAAATTCCTGGAGAACAGGTGATGATTCTGGTATAAACACCATCATACTTACCTAACATATACCAGATTCTTCACAGGGATCTCTGAATGGAAGAAGTTCCCAGGAAAAATGCAATGTTTTTTCTTGTTCATTCTGTATCATTTTCAAATGATCGTCCTGGCTAGAGCTCTCAAAGTCCTGGAATTACAGGTGTGAGCCACTGTGCCTGGCCATCTTAATGATTAATCTTTTAAAATTGACCATTGTGATTGGTTAATTCATCACAATGCTTTGCTTACCCAGAAAATGTTAAATCGTGTAATTTTTAAGAATTTTAGTCAGAAAAAGTCTGATTTTTTTAATGTTATCTGTAGACTGAAAGTATAATACTCCAGATTTTAAACAGGAATGTCTTCTATATGTTGACACTTTATGTTGAGTCTTTGAAAATACCCAAGAAAACTGGTCACTCCCAAGTGGACACAGATAATAAGGGTGTAAGAATAGATTCCATTTGGATCCAGGTGAGGATCAGGACTCTGTGCACCTATAATCTTCACCATGGTCAACTGAAGGAGAAAAGACATAGAGATAAGCTTTATTATACTTGTTTCTCCTTTGCCTGATATTGCTATTTTGAAATCCATAAAATTGGAATCAAGTGAATCAGGATGAGAATCTTCAAAACTGAATCATTTATGTCCATTATGCTAGAGTCAGTGTTTGTGGAGCAGAGAATGTGATCCAGTTTGTAGTGGCCTTGAAGGTTTGGGGGGGCAGATCAAGGGAAAAAAAAAAGATGACCACAGGGTGGCAGCAGCACACACATCTTGCATTGGGTGAAAAGTGACAGAATCGCCCAAAGAAGTTTTGCGTAGCAGGAGTCTTTCCAGAGGATATATTGCCAGAGTTGCTATTTGGAAGTGGGAAAAGGCACTGGAGAAGGAGCTAATGTGTCCAGGTGATGTCACACAGCAGCATAGGGGGGACTCTGTGGGTCAGGGAGGTCCAGATGGCAACAGTGGTTTAGTTTTCTTAACCTGGGATTTGTCTATTATCAGTATATGTGGGTGAGATTTCTTGGAATACACAAAGCAAGCATTCTCTAAATGTCTAACAGTCTGCTCCTTTGGACTGTTTTGGAAATAATCGGACTAAAAACTATGATTTTTAGCACAGGCCATTGAGAAATAAGCCTACAGTTTAGAATTAAGGGACACTGCACACCTTGGACTAATTTATATAACATGACTGCATGTTCTCCAGACTTTGTTCTACAGACTGTAATAGTCCAAACTGCACTGCTTTGAATAAGATTGGAGATGCACAAGTCCTGAATAAAGGGCAGAAATCTAAAACATGAAACTGAGTAGAGATTTTCATATACTCTCCATCCAGATTCAAGTGTAGAATATTTCAACTTCTTCAGGTTCTTCCCTCATACACCTTTCCAGTCAACAGCTACTCACCGTGTCCTAAACCAAGGTAACTGGTTTTCTGTCATCGAACACAATAGTTTGGTTTTCTCTGAACTACAACCTCATGTAAGTGGAGTAAACAATTTTGTTTGTTTGTTTTCTAGATTCTCTCCTATTTTCTCTTTTTGAGGGTGTCATTTCTTCCTGTGGATTCAAGACTGTCTAGTAACATTTCCTGTGAATCTGAAGAATCTTCACTCAAATTTCTTATGGAGCATTTCTGCAAGTAATAATTTTTGTTCATTACTGATTATCAAAACATCCTTTTATGTTGTCTTTATTTTGAAGCATAGTTTCACTGGCTATAGAATTGCCACCTATTTTTTTTACTTTGTATTATCATATAGCTGTAAGTTACAAGTCAGAGTTAGATAAGTAATCTACATGCAGGTGAAGTTTGAGCCTCCAACTGGATCTCACTTCCCCTGATTGGGATCAATACCCTTTGTGTTGTTACATGCCTCTCCCCACATCCCCCCATAGTGTCCCACAACTCACAATCCCTCCCTTGTGCTATTGTGATTATGAGTGAGGAGAGTTGTATTCAATTCTTTGTTTCTGTGATAGATCAGTAAGTATGATTGTCTCCAATTCCATCCGATTTGCTAAGAAGTACATGATTTTTTTCTTTTTTATGACTGTGTAACATTCTGTCTGTATATGTATCACATTTTCTTTGTTCCATCTACTTTCAATGGGCAGTAGAGTTGGTTCTAAGTTTTTGCTCTTGTGACTGGTGCGCCAATAAGCATGCATGTATCCTTTTTTTGTAGAATGATTTATGTTCCTCTGGGCTTGTAGAAGGTCAACTTTCAGTTCCTTTAGAAGTTGGCACACTATTTTACAAAGAGATTGGATTAGTTTGTACTCCCAATGTTTAAATATGTCATTCACACAGAAACAGCATTCTATAAAATCCAGCATCCCTTCTTGATAATAAAAAGCCTTAAACAACTAGGCATAGAGAGAGCAACCTCAAAATAATAGAAGCCATCTATGATAAACCCATAGCCAACATACTGATACATGGACAAAAAATGGAAGCATTTCCTCTGAAACAGAGCAAGACACAGTTATCCACTTTCACCCCTCTTGTTTCACATAGTGTTGGAAGACCTAGCTAGAGCAGACAGACAAGAGGAGGAAATCAGAGGTATCCAAAAAGAAAAAGAGGTTGTCAAGCGATCCATACTTGCTCACAATATGATTCAGTACCTTGAAAATCCAAGAGAATCTGTCAAAAACTTTCTTGCACTGATAAAGAACTTTGGTGAAGTCTCAGGGCACAAAATCAACGTGCAAAAGACAGTTGCTTTCTTATACACCAACAATAGGTGGAGAAGCAAATAAAGGCAAAATTTCCTTTGCAATAGTTGCAAAAATAAATAAATAAGTAAAATGCCCTTTACAATGAAAACTACAAAACATTGCTCAAAGAAATGAAAATGACACAAATGCATGGAAAAATATTCCATGCTCATGAATAGGAACATTTTTAAGGTGTTCATCTTACCCAAGTCAATCTATAGATGTAATGTAATACCCATTATATTACTAGCATCATTCTTCTCAAATCTGGAAACGACAATAGTGAAATTCATATGGAATCATAAATGACAATGAATAGCCAAAACAATCCTCAGAAAATAAACTAAGGGGGAGATATCACAGTTCCAGACTTTAAAATTTATTCTAAAGCTACAATAATCATAACAGCCTGATTCTGGTATGAGAGCAGGCATATAGGACAATGGAACGGGATAGAGATTCTGGAACCAAAACCTCAATTTCTCAACCACTCATCTTCAACAGTGCTTCCATTAACAACCACTGGGGAGAGAAGAACATATTCAGTAAATAGTGATGGAAAAACTGACTGAAACATGCAGAAGATTAAAACAAGACCCTCCCTATCCCCATACACAAAAGTCAACTCTAAATGGATCAAAGACCTAAACATAATACCTAAAACTATAAGAACCTTAGAAAATGCAGGGCACACCCCTAGGGAAATTGGAACTTACAACAAATTCCTGATCAAAACCCCAAGTGCCCATGCCATAAGAGACAGAATAGACTAGTGGGATGTCATCAAACTGAAAAGCTTCTGCAAAGCAAAAGAAACAAGACAGCAGGAAGACAGCCCACAAAATGGGAAAAAATATTTGCCAACTCTATACCTGACAAAGGCCTAACATCTAGGATATACAAGTAATGCCAACATGCCAAAAAAAAAAAAAAAAATCCCTATTAAAATTTGGCAAAAGATATGAATTGACACTACCCAGAAGAAGACATATGAGCAGGCAGATGATGCATAAAAAATCATCAAAGAAATGCAAATTAAATCTACACTGAGATACCACCTAGCTCCAGTCAGAATGCCATCATCAATAACTCAAAAAACAGATGCTGGAGAGGATGTGAGGAAAAGAGAACACTACTACACTGCTGGTGGGAGTGTAACTACCATATTCTCTGTGAAAAACAGTGTGGCAATTCCTAAAAGATCAAAATTTCATCTCCCATGTGACCCAGCAATCCCCTTTCTTGAAATATACCTGGAGGAATGCAAATCATTCTACAAAAAGATACTTGTGCCCGCATGTATATTGCAGCACTATTCACAATAGAAAAAGATGGAACCAACCGTGCTGCCCATGGAAAGAGCACTGGATAAAAAAAATGAGGCACATATACACGATGGATTATAACTCAGCAATAAAAAGGACAAAATTAAGAACTTCACAGTAACTTGAATGTTTTAGAGTCTGTGATCCTCAGTGACCTATCACAGAAGCAAAGAACCGATTAACACATGTTCTCATTCATAAGCAGACCTTGAAAAATTATCATAATATTACAAAAAGAGGATTGGCAGGAGTGGGAAACTGCCAGGAGATGGGGGGACACACTTTATCAATAAGGGTACCTGTGTGGCAATAAGGATACAGTGTGGCAATTCCTAAAAGATCAAAATTTCATCTCCCATGTGACCCAGCAATCCCCTTTCTTGAAATACACCTGGAGGAGTGCAAATCATTCTACAAAAAGATACTTGTGCCCGCATGTATATTGCAGCACTATTCACAATAGAAAAAGATGGTAAAGTGGGTATGAAAGTGAGACCCAAGCTTTAGCTGTACAATAACCATTTGTTTACCTAATCCTGATTTGTACCCCACATCTTTAAAATAAAAATTAAAAAAAGAAACATGCTTGCTAATCATAAATGAATAAATAAATAAAGATTTCCACTGTCTTCTAACCTCCATTAATTCTGCTGACAAGTTAGTTAATTCCTTGATTTCAGCTTATTTCTATGCAGTGAACCAGTTTTTTGTTGATAAATATAATACGTTTTTGACTACTGAGTCTTTCTCCTTTGTGATGCTCATTACACATGTGTTGGTATTTTTCACATAAACTTATAAATCCTTGAGATATAGTTGATTTTCTTAAATAAATTGTCTTTCTTTAGATTAGATAATTTCAACTGAGCTGTCTTCAAGTTCACTTGCTCCACTCCCAATCCCAACTCAAGTTCATTCCTTTTGTCAACAAGCTGCTACTTTTTGCTGCCATTCTTATGTTGGTGAAACAACAGTTCTTGCTGACTGAGTTGTGGAGCAAAGGAGTTGTCCCTGGCATAAGGCCACAGATATTTTGCATCCTTACCCAAAACTATTGTACTTTTTCAAGAATACAGGCATGCCTCCTTTTATTGTGCTATGTTTCATTGCACTTTGGTGATGCTATTGTATTTTTCACAGATGAAATGTTTCTGGCAATCTTAATTTTACCCCAAGCAAGTCTGCCTGTGCCATTTTTCAGTAGCATGTGCTAACTTCCTGTCTCTGTATCAGAATTTTTTTTTAGCAATTTTTAAAATGAAGGTATGTATATTGATTTTTTTAGACATGATGCTATTACTCACTTAATAGACTATGGTAGATTGTAAACATAACTTTTATATGCACTGGGAAAAACAAAAATGTGTGTGATTCACTTTCTTACAAAATTTACTATATTGGGATAGTCTGAAACCAATTTCAGTATCTCTTGGTATACCCATAAACACTTCTTAATTGTTTTCTCTTCTGTAAGTTCCATAGCAGCTACCAAGCCAGGGTCTAATTCATAGGTACAATAGGAGTGTTGGCAGCTCTGGAGCTCAGGGCATGGGTTAGCCTATAGCAGATGTGATGGATCAGGTTTCTGAATTGCCACAGAATAAGGTGGTGGAGTTTGGTGTTGCAACCCATGTAACAAAATAGCCATTCCTTCTTGGATTACACCAGGAGGTTATAGCAGCATCTCCCTCTCTGCAGTATGAACAACTATGGCTGTAGGCTACCTCAGTGACAAAGACTTCCTGTGTCCTCAGTAGAGCATGCTGTTGTGATCATGGTCAATGTATACTAATGAGACATCCATTGGGAGAGCAGCAAGATTGGGGGGGGCGGTCTTGGGTGCTATTGAGGTCAGCAGCAAAGGCTGCTGGCTCCCTTTACTGAGCAGGCTGTTTGGGACTGTGGTGGCACCACCTGCTGGCCAATTACCTCACCCTTCTTGTTTTTTCCTAAATGTCTCAGAACTCAAGCATTCTGTCTATTGGTGGTCTTTTCTGTGTGATTAATCTTGTCTTTTCTCTCCTGTATATTGCTGCATGGTCTTAATTGGACTTCTAATCACTACCAGGGCTATTTGCCTTCTTGGATTACTGTTTAATTGTTGGTTTATGAAGTGGAGTGAAGGCTGATATTTCATCCTCTGCCACATTGATGATATCACTCCTCCAGACCATTATTTTGATGGTGATATCTTGGACTTTTCCCTAACACTATCATGGAATAATTCTTGGGCATATTGAGGTAATAATTAGACTTTTTAGCTTGTAAGAGGGCTGAAAATTGTTTTGGCCATATGGTGTATGGACTGTTGCCAGGTGTATCTTCCAAGGTGACTGTGTTCCCATTCTGTAAATTTCTCAAAGTATGTGGTCTTGACTATCCTTCCATTTAACCTACCACCCTATACTTTCTCTTGCTGAGTCTTGTGGGCATGTGACTATGGTAGACATAACATTATTTGCCTTCTGAGGCTACAGGACATCATTGAGGCTGTATAACTTCTGTTTGGTCCTTGTAGAAAGTGTGCATGGAGATAAGCAACCACATGAATATGGAACAGCCTCAACTCAAAATTCAGCCAACATCCAGCATCCTGAACCTTTGAGATGACGTCTAACTAAACCATCATCTGAATGCACCATAAATAATGCACTCTGAATATACCATAGAATGTATAGGCATTGATTGCATATTTTATATGCTATTAAAATACATACACACAGAAACACACCCCAAGCAGTCAAAAATAACCATGGAAATATTGCATAAGAACAGAGTTGTAGATAAATTACTCAGTATCAAAGTCTATGATAAATAACATTAATTAAAATATAATTGTATTGGTGAAAGTTGAGACAAATATGCCATGGCCATGTGTTGGGGAATCTAAAAACTGATCTACACATATGTAGACAACAACTGTCATATACCATTTTTGCTGAGGGAAAAACAAACATCCTAGATTATAATAAAAAACAGAAATTTATTATTTCACAGTTATGGAGTCTGTGAAGTTCAAGGTTAAGGGAATAGAAATTTTGTTGTCCGTTGAGAGCTTCTCTTGCCTTCAATGTTATATCTACCATAGGATGGTAGGTAGGTATGTAAGGATGGCTACATTCTTACATAGTAGAGGAAGAAGGGCAAAAGAGCAAATGGTGAATAAAGCCACTTTTATTAGGCATAATCCCATTTAGGTGCTCTACCATTTGAGCCAGGAGAAGCACGATTCTCTATTTTAAAAATTACTCTGGCTGCTGGCTTAATAATAGACTGTAGGTGGGTGAGGGGAGAAACTGTGAGGAGTGCCTGACCATATTTAGGGTGGAAGATGATGAAAGCTACACTGGGATGAGGCAGTGGGGTAGAGATGGGGAAAGTAATCTTATTTAGGTCCATTTGAGGTCCAGGATTATTGACTTAACTTCTGTTTGCTACGAGATGTCTAGGGCAATGTGCAGCACCTATAAATAAAACACACTATTCTTTTTCTTAATTGAGAATTTGCCCTCTGCCTGTTGGTGCTCAAGAAAACATACTTCTTAAATCAAGACTTCGTTCAATTCATGGCACACAACAACAGTTCAAGTATATTGCACCCATTCTTATCCTTGTTGTTGGTGTTAAGTTTAGAATTCGAGGCATTTATAGTAGATTAGTAAAATGTTGCCAAATGCCTTCCCTCACCCCAGGCTAGGATCCTATGCTTGATAGTTAAATTTGTTGATAGTAACACTGTGCCCAAGCAGTTCGACTTCAAGAGGCCTTGTATAGCCCACCCTCCCCCTTTGGAATAAAATTTTAAAAATATCTAGACTATTGGAAGGTGAGAGGTCACATAAAGCAGATTGTGGCACCTGGCCAACAGCCAGCACCAACTGAAATAGGATAAAGCTGTCCAGTGGCAGTACAAGAGGTTGAGGAGTGTGGGCAGAGAAAATGGTTATTTCTATGTAAAGTAGTATTTGATCTCTGATACTGTTCAGAATTGTCAGTGCATGATAATAGCAAAGTCATTTTTTAATTATGCTTTTGAAAATTTCCACAGACAATTTACTCTTAAGTGTCTAAAGCTGAACTTGAGTACTCCTGCCCCCACCATATTGGCCTGACTCCCTGGTCAACCGCCAGAGTCAACTGTCAGGCAGGTGGGTGAGGTCAACCCTAATGGAACACACCACTGATCCGGCTGACTGAAGTTGCATGTGACAACACAGACAGAGAAAGCACATAGCCAACTATGCAGCAGAGAAAGCACATAGCCAACTAACAGAATCACCAGTGATGACACATCATTGTTTCAGTCTTTAAACACTGGGGGACTCTGTTACACTACAAGAGAATGGAAACATCAATACTTCAATCCATGTAAAACAAGTGTGTGGCCAACAACTTGAATTAAATCCCCTTTGCTTCTTTTCCTCTGTATGTCTGGTTTAAATGTGACATAATAACTTTTCAAAATGCCCCTAATTAAAAAGGTTAGAAAACATAGTCTCTGAAAATGATAGACAATGTGAACTATTCACTCCTCCCTCTTTGCATATCCTGGAGGAAGCAGGGGTCTTTGCATGTCTGCAATGTCTCCAGCCCAGAATGGGTATTTATGTTTGGGAACTTGTCATTGTGTGGCCGATTGAGTGCTCATGCAAGCAAAAGAATCTAATGTCTTCAACTTCCATTCCGTAGATTTGGAGAGAGAAATAAAAGCCAGAGTCACATCCCTGGGAACTCGAAGGAGTTTCAGAGGCCTATGCAGAAGCTCCCAAGATGACCACAAGCACCTACCTCTGTGCTGCCACCACAGGTAATGGAGACAGCATCATATTGAGATGCTGTCAGAGTCTGTGGAGACTAGTTCAGGGCAAGCTGCCCCCTGTAGCCTGCACTGACATCCCATCTAGGCAGTACAATACATTACTTCTCTCAAAGGACTAGAAGAAACTATGCCATGCCTCAACATGAAAGGAGTTAGTATCCCAGGACCTTCCCACACTTGCCCTGTGCAAGAATCTAAATAAAAATGATTATCAGTGTGTCCTCAGGACCTGGGCATTATAAAAGAGGACTTAATCACAGTACAGTCCCATCCTTAGTGGTCAATGGACAGGTGCAATCTTCATAGATTTAAAAGACCCGCGCAAGCATATAAAGAGAGGGTAGACTTGGAGTGGGGTGCAGAGACAGTGGCTCCATCCTCCTCAGGTGGCGGATGATAGTTTCAGGGTTGTTTGCATCTCCACCTCACTGCATTCTTAAACTCTTTGCCTCACTTTTCCAAGAGGAATTAGAAAACACTTCTACACCTTTATATGTTACACTGCAACTTTAAATACCCTGACGATCCTCTCAAGAGAGTGTTGACATAAGGTAGGGGGCAGGGACAGAGTGCCTTGTGATCCACAGGGAAATAGGGGACAAGTTCAGGACTGTTTGCTCCTCTGCCTCATTGTTAGCCTTGGGCTGGACTCCCCCACAACTTTCTAATTAGAATTAAGTTAAACTACCCCTACATATTTTGTTATAATATGCAAAGCACATTTGAGTACATTATCTCTGTCAAGAACTAAAGGTTATCTTCATGATCTACTGTAGGAAATGTACTTACCCTGAAAGGCCATCACCAGGAGGCAGAGGAGCAGGACCAGGAAGCTCATCTTGGAATGTCCATGGAATCCTCTGCTCTGGAACTGAGAGAAAGAGACACGGGATTGAGCAGGTTGTTAATGTCAGTGTTGCACTAGTAGTGGGGTCTAGGTCCCCAGGGTTAAATAAGCACAGACTTCTTAGAATTGACTTGCCTGTCTGATGGTCTGAACCATAGCCTTACAACTGGGATCTCCACAGCGGACTCACCACACCTGCAATTTTCAGGAAGGGATGTAGGTAATGGAAGTGGCTCTGGTCATACAGAAAATGAAACTGGACTGAGGAGGGCCAGTGGTGCTGTCCTATTCAGAGGGTTAGCCAGATGTCTGAAGGATGGTCACTTGGCATTCTATTTTTATAAAGATGCAAGCTTGTTCTGATTATGCTCTACTTAAATTCCAAGTTAACTATTGCTCTAAGACCAAATCAGGCAGTCAGACATCCCAGGAGTGTCCAACTCACCTGTGATCATCCGGAAATTTGGGCCCCAGTGATCTGCATCATCACCGCAATCACTGGAATCTCTTTAGGGGACAGATACAAGGAGAAGGTGAGAAGTGAATTTCTTAACAGCCCTCAGGGGTAGATGAGGCCAGAGGAGTGGCAGGTGGCCAAACATTTGATTTCTGTGTCCAAGATTATAGGGACAATTGGATATTATATTCCTAAACCAGCACCTTCTCCCATTAAAGAGTCAAGATGGATTCTCCTGCAAGACTTTGAAAACCATTTTAAAATGTCTCATGAATTTAATTAAGAATGATACAAACAAAATCATTTCTATACTTTGGACAATTGCATCACCTCAACCAGCCTTCAAAAAATACACTTCCCTAGGCAGTGGAAAGGGTTAATGCAAAGTCATTGTGGATCCACAAATGAGGCTCATATAGAACCTGGACTAAAGGTGTGATGCTCATTTGTAACCTCATTCAACTGTCTGCAACTACACATAAATAAATTGATGGAAAATTTTATGGTTTTTAAATACGCACATAAACTCACAGCCTACAGAGGCTGTTAGCTGTAGAAAGAAAGTTGCTGATGACTTTTAGTTGAAAATGACATGTGGCTAGGAATATCTTACTTAGACTCTTCATTCTAAGATATCTAGAAGTGGATAAAAGAGAGGACTATGTATTGTGCTCTAAAAATATGCAGTTCATGACACATTACCTGATTGCATTCTCAGCACACCCCCTTGCTATTTTTAGTACTCCATTTCACAGTGAGAAACTCATGAATCAGAGCACATGCGTGATTTGCACAATGTCACATGGTCAGCAAGTTCTCAGACTGGGAGTTGAATCTGGCTGTGTCTGACATTAAGTTGGTTTCTTCCATGTGGACACATCCATCCATTGCACAGATAAGCCCAACACCTATAGCAAATGAAAGAAGAAACAAAACTAGGGAAGTAAGAAATTCACAGCTCACTGCTGCCTCTGCCTCACACCGTGCTGACTCTAAAATTAAACTCAGTCTCTTCTGCAGTTTTCTCTATAAATACAACGTTCTTCAATGCTTTACAAACTCTGAATAACTACATTTCTGATTTGTGGGCAGGGACACATCTTGCATTACCCTGACCCCTTGCTCCTGTCTTCCGTAAGTTCCTTTCTCTGCCTCTTCTACTCAGTACTTCCCTCTCATATTGTATCCTGTAAATCTATTTTTCTTCCTATTATGAAATCCCCACCTCCTCTGAGTACTGTGAGAGCTGACCCCAAGGCTCAGATGCTCAAAATGTATAAGAATTAAAGAAGGAGCTTACATAGTTGATTTTATTCCCTAAGAAGAATTCTGGTTCCAGCTCTCCTTACAGTAACCAAAGCTTCATCTCTTATCAAATTGACACCAAAGGACAACAGGTTGGAAGAGTTGAGAGAACAGAGACAAACAGCCCAAATGATGTTCCCTCTCCTAGTATTAGTTTCTTATAACTGCTGTAACAAATCACCACAATCTATTGCCTTCCAACAGCACATGTTTCTGATTTTACAGCTCTGGAAGTGAGAAATCTGACACAGCACTCAATGGGATGAAATTAGGTTTCCCTGTATACACCGTAGAAAACAATGTGCTTCCCTGCCTTTTCCACATTTTGATGTTGCTGTCCATCCTCAACCATGGTCTTTCCTTCGCATTACTCCAGCCACTCCACTTCATTACCACATCTCTTCTACAAATCTGACTCTCCTGCTTCCCCCTTATAGGGACTCTGTTGATTACATGGAAGCTTTCCAGAAATAATCCAACAGAAATGTCCCATCTCAAGATCCTTAACTTAATCACATCTGACAAGTTTATTTTGCTATATAAAGTGACTTTATCTGTCCCTGAGGTTAGGACATGGACATCATATTTTCTCAGTGTGGTGGCTTAAATATCTAGCCAACAACCCACTCTTATAATCCCCTGTCTTCCCAGAAGAAGAATCCAAAATCCAGGACAAAAGAGGTATGAACAGGGAACAGTAAAAAGATTTATAAGGAAAGTTTTAAAAGAATTCTGAGTCAAGGACTTTCTTGTTGGGGGTTGTACAGGCTGAAAGACCCTTTTGCTGCCTCTGCCTATAATGAGGACTTTACAGTCTGTAGCTTTTGTGAGAGGCTCCTCTGATTTTGCGACCCAGAAGAAATAGTGGCTGCTTAAGCCCAATCTAAAAGAGACTGGTAAAGGAAATAAAACCTTTATTGAATTTCCTGAATTTAACTACCACCCAAAAAAAGGAGAAATGTCAATAATTTAGATGAGAGATGCTACTCATGAATGAGGATTTGTCTGTAGTCGTAGGTTGAGTCTTCTGGTAAGAAGGATTCCCATGTGCACAGGTTGCACATGAACAAACTTCCTAAAACATGGGGAAAGAAGTAATTTTCAGGTATGCTACATTTCTCTGAAACAGGATTCTGTCTAGCCAGTTGCAAGCAGCTCCCTTTAAAAATCAAGCCCAAAAAAGGCAACAGGGGTTTTGTACACACTCTGCACCACCATGGCTTGGCAAACCATAGACAAGCATCTCTGATGGGAACCTGGGTGGAAAGTCAGCATCTGCCCATCAAAAAACCACTGAGAAGAAGGGGAAATGTCGGTAGCCGGCCACGGAGGCCCACTGAACCCTAGAAATCAGGGAGGGCCGAGGACCCCGAGACCGCTAGGATGTGTTTGGGATCTGTTGACGCCATTACCTTCCCCTCTAATATTTAGCATATTTAACCAGAAATAACTCTGATGATCTAAGCATGAGGCTCTGAAACTACAGCAGGCATGGTTAACTGTGAAAGCTCACTGTTTCTGTTTCTCACAGACTGCGG
>CAUYQG010059849.1:0-11809 GCA_963574415.1 Tarsius wallacei | reverse complement strand
TTTTTTATAAGTCTTTAAAAATAATTTTTGTAGTTTGAGATCCTACACTTAAGTGTTTAACCGATCTTGAGTTACTTTTTATATTTGGGGAGAGTTAAGGCATAACACTACATTCTTCTGCATATGGCTAGCCAGCTTTTTCAGCACCATTTATAGATTATGGTGTCCTTTTCCTTTGGTTGTTTTTGTCAAAGATCAGTTGGTTCCAGGTATACAGCTTTATTTCTGAGTTCTCTATTCTGTTCCATAGGTCTATGTCTCTATTTTTATACCAGTGCCATTCTGTTTTGGTTACGGTAGCCTTGTAGTATACTTTGAAGTCTAGTAATGGGATGCCTCCAGCTTTTTTCCTTTCTTTCTTTCTTTTTTTAAGATTGCTTTTGCTATTTGGGCTCTTTTTTGTTCCCTTATAAGTTAAATCTCTGGGAAAGGTGATTTTTATTCTTTTGAGATGATACCAGTTAAAGAGGAAAATACAACTCATAAATGTATTAAATCATGAGAAAAATTTTTCATTTTAGAAGATGTTTTACGAGTATACCAAAGGTTAACCAGACAGAAGGAGGAAGAAGAAATTTGACATTTTCTGTAAGGCTACCAACTTCATATAACCCAAATCACAAGTGCAACTTCATTTTCACCCTGTTTACCTTCCTGCCTGCTAATGTGGAAGAGATAGCTGTTATTTCTCCTGCACAGATTAAAGCCCCCAACTGGGATCCTAATCTCAGGTATTTCTTACCTATTTCTGCCTTTATGATCACTAACCTCTGTTTGCATAATTTCCACCTCAGCCTTCCCAGTAGCTGAAACTACAGGCATGCGCCATCACACCCGCTAAATTTTCAATTTATTATAGAGACGAGGTCTCACCATGTTGCCCAGGCTGGTCTCGAGCCCATGGGCTTAGGCAATCTTCTTGCCACAGGCTGAGCCACCAAACCCAACCTGGAAGTATTTACCTTTAATGGAACTTGCAGCACTGTGAGAGTCAGTGAGTGAGTGATAAGTCAGTGTGAAGATTCTGTTATTAATATAGCCACTCCTGTTTTCCTTTGATTACTGTTTGCATGATATATCTTTTTTCAATTATTTTACTTTCAAGTTGACTATATATTCATATTTTAAGTACATCTTACGGACCTCATATAGAGGAGCAATGGTTTTTTTAATCAACTTTGACAAACTCTATCTTTTAATCGGTATATTCAAACCATTAATATTTAATGGTGTTATTGACATGTTAGAGTTTTTATTTTATTTTTACTTTCTACGTTTCTTTGCTGCTTTTTATTTCTTTATTTATTTGCCTAGATTACTGTGTGTTACTGAATTTTTTTTAGAATTCTGTTTTAGTTTGTAATCATTTATCAGAGGTTATCTGTTTGCATAATTTTATTAGTGGCTGCTCTATTTTTAATATATATAAATATATAATTTAATATATATGTATATATAACTTATCAAAGTCTACTCATGCCATTTTTTATCTGTTCAAGAAAAGAATAGAAACTATTACTCTCATTGTCTTATTTGCCTATGTCTACTTATAATTGTCTGAATTATTTTAATATACTATTAGGATGATATCAGATACTATTGTAACTTTTTATGCACCATTAAATATAATTTAGAAAAATGAAGATGAGAGAAAAGACTCTTATATTTAGCAACATTGTTTGCTTACTGGGTTCTCTCTTTCCTCCTGAAGTCTCAAGGTTTCTTCTTTTATAACTTTAATTCTGTTTAGATGATTTCTTTTAGTCATCATTTTAGGGTATGTATGCTGATGGGAGAAAATGCCTTTCTTTCTCATATAGAAATGTCATAGTGAAAACTATATATATATATGTGTATATATATATACACACAATTTTATGTCCATATATGTGTATATATGTATATGCAATCTTTAATGTGCTTGCATATTTACCATTTCTAGCTATATTCATTTTTTGTGTGTTTATGTTTATATTTGATTTATGTTTATGTTTCTTTAACTTAAAAGTGTTTCTTCATTATTTCTTAGAGCAGGTATACTAGCTTCATTTTTGTTTATTTTAGTATAGAGATGTGGGGTACAAGTAAGAATTAACTACAAAATAGACTGCATGCAGGTGAGGTTTATACTTCTATCTGCCCCTCACTCCCCATGGTAGTGGACCAGGTACTCTTTGTGCTGTCATATACCCTCTACCTTCCTCCTTTCCTCCCTTTCTTAGCAATGCCCAGCGACTGTTGATCCCTGCCTTGTGCTAATGTCACTAATATTCAGGGTCCACTTATGAATGAGAAAATGTGGTATTCAGTTCTTTGTTTTTGATAGTTCACTTAGTATTATGGTCTCCAACTGCAACCAATTTGCTGCAAAGTATATGATTTTGTTCTTCTTTATGACTGCATAATAAAGACCACTTCTTTATGACTGCATAATAAAGACCACTTTTTCTTTATCCAGTCCACTTTTGTGGGCAGTAGGGTTGGTTCCATGCTTTTGCTATTGTGAATAGTGCATCAATAAATGTGTGTGCAGGTGCCTTTTTTTTTTGTAGAGCAATTTATGTTCCTCTGGGCATATTCCTAGTAGAGGGATTACTGGAGCATATGAAAGCTCCATTTTTAGTTCTTTCAGAAATCACCACACTGCTTTTTATAGTGGTTGAACTAGCTCTCCATCAACAGTATAGAAGAATTCCCTTTTCTCTGCATCCACACCAGCATCTATTGTTTTTTGGTAACAACAGCCATCCTTACCAGAGTTAGGCGGTATTCCATTATAGTTTTGATTTGCATTTCTCTGATGATTCCTGAGGATGGGCATTTTTTCATGTGTCTGTTAATTGTATATCATCTTTAGAGAAATGTTTGTTCATATTCTTTGCCCACTTGTTAATGGGGTGTTTTTCTTTTTTTCAATTTAACTTCTTTTGAGTTCCTTATAGATCCTGGATGTTAGGCCTTTGTCAGTTATATAATTTGCAAATATTTTTCCCATTCTGTGGGGGTGTCCTCCCACTCTCTTGATGGTTTCTTTTGCTGTGCAAAAGCTTTTCAGTTTGATGAGGTCCCACTTGTCTATCTTAGCTTTTATGGCATTCACTTTTGGGGACGTTGTCAATAATCTGTAGCCTACTCCAATGTGCATGAGGGTATTTCCTACATTTTTTCTAAGATTCTTGTATTTTGAGGTTTTATGTTTAGGTATTTGATCCATTTAGAGTTGATTTTTGTATAAGGTGATAGGTAGGGTCCAATTTCATTCTTCTGCATGTGGTCAGCTGGTTTTCCCAGCTCCATTTGCTAAATATAATCTTCTTTCCCCAGTGATTGCTTTTGGTGACTTTGTGAAAGATGAGTTGGTTGAGAGACTATATTTTTGCTTCCATAATCTCTGTCCTCTTCCATTTGTATATGTGCCTATTCCTGTACCAATACCAGCTTTTTTTTTTTTTTTTTTACTGTAGCCTTGTAATAAAGTTTGAAGTCTGGAAGTGTGATTCCTCCAGTTTTGTTCCTTTTGCTTAGAATTGTTTTGGCTATTTGTTCTTTTTTTGGTTACCATATGAATTTCTGTATTGTTATTTCCAGGTCTGAGAAAAATGATGTGGTAATTTGATGGATATTGCATTGAATGTGTAGATTGCCTTGGGTAGGATGGACATCTTGACAATATTGATTTTTCCAATCCATGAGCATGGAATGTTTTTTCATTTGTTTTTGTCATCCTTGATTTCATTGAGCACTGTTTTATAATTCTCCTTTTAAAGGTCATTCACTTCTCTGATTAGGTGGATGCCAAGGTATTTTATTTTGTGTGTGGCTATTATGAATGGGACTGTGTTTTTACTTGGTTCTCCACCTGCTTGTTGTTAGTATATAGAAATGCAACTGTCTTTTGCATGTTCACTTCATAAACGAAGACTTTACCAAAGTCATTTATCAGTGTAAGTAGGCTTTTGGGAGACTTCCTAGGGTTTTCAAGATATAGAATCATATCATCTTCAAAGAGGAATAGCATAACTTCCTGTTTTTCTATTAGGATACTCCTGATTTCCTTCTCTTTACTGATTGCTCTGGTTAGGACTTTCAGAACTGCATTGAACAGAAGGAGTGAGAGTGAGCATCCTTGTTTTCTTCCTGTTCTTAGGAGGAATGCTCCCAGTTTTTGCTCATTCCACAAAATGTTGCCTGTGAGTTTATCATATATGGTTCTTACTGTTTTGAGGAATGTTCCTTCTATGCCTGGGTACTCGAGGGTTTTTATTAAGAAGGGATGCTGAATTTTGTTGGGGTTTTTTTCTGCATCTAATGAGATAATCATGTGGTTCTTGGTTTTACATTTGTTGATGCACTGAATTATGCTTATCATTTTGTGAATGTTGAGCCAGCTCTGTATCCCAGGAATGAAGCCCGCCTGGTCATGGTGGATGATTCTTGTGATATGTTGTTGGGTCCAATTTGCTAAAAATCTTGTTGAGAATTTTTGCATCTATGTTTATCAAGGAGATTGGCCTGTAATTCTTTTTTCTTGTTGGGTCTTTGCCAGGTTTGGGTATCAGTATGATGTTAGCTTCATAAATGTGTTGGGGAGAATTCCATCATTCTCAATTGCCTGGAATGCTTTCAATAAGATTGTTATTGGCTTCTCCTTGTATGTCTTGAATAATTCAGTGGGGAAGTCATCGTGTCCAGGGCTTTTTTTGGTGGGGAGGTTTCTTATGACTGAGTTGATTTGCTGGATTGTTACTGGTTTATTTAGAATTTCAATTTATTCTTGTTTCAACCTTAAGAGATTGTGTGATGTCATAAAGTTCTCTATTTCCTTTAGGTATTCTACTGTATTTGTATACAGGTGTTCATAGTAATTTCTGATAATCTTTTGAACCTCTTCAGGATCCATTTTGACTATGCCTTTTGCATTTATATTTGTGTTTATTTGGACTCTCTCTCTCTCTCTCTCTCTCTCTCTCTCTTTTTTTGGTCAAACTGCCCTGGGGTCTATCAATATTATTTATCCTTTCAAAGAACCAGCCTTTGGTCTTGTCATTCTTTCTATATTTTTGTCTTCTTTATCCTGCAATTGTGATTTATCTTGGTGATCTGGATTCTTCTGCTGAAGTTAGAATTTAGATGATCTTGCCTTTGCAACTCACTTAAGTGTGATGTTAGGCTGCCTACATGTGATATTTCTGTTTTTTTGTTGTGTGCATGCAATGTTATAAATTTTCTCTTATCACTGTTTTCTTGGCATCCCAGAGATTCTAATGTGTCTTTGTTTCCAGAAGTCTTTTTATTTCTGGCTTGATTTCTGTGTTGACCTAGAAGTTGTTCAGTAGCATGTTTTAGTGTTCATGTCTTTGTGTGTCTTAGGGAAATCCTGTTGGTGGCAATATTTATTTTTACTCCACTGTGATCTGAGAAGATGCAAGGCATTATTTTGGTCTTTTGAAATTTTTTCACACTTGATTTATATCCAAGAGTATGCTTGATCTTGGATTATATTTCATGAACTGATGAGTAGAATGTATATTCTGTTGATGTTAGGTGGAGTGTTCTGTAAATGTCTATTAAATCCAGTTGATTGAACATCAAGTTAAGGTTTCAGATATTTTTTGTTGGTTTTTAGCTTCAACAATCTATCTACAGCTGTTATTGGGGTATTTAGGTCACCAACTATGATTGTGTGAGAGTCAATGTCCTCTCTTAGTGTCTTGGAGGTGGTCTTCTCATGTGATACCTTGCAAGGGTCCTCTGAATCTCTTGTGCTTCAGTAGTTGCTTCTTTATTAAGATGTGGGAATGTTTTTTCCTGGTGTTCTCATTTTCCTTTTTTGCTTCAGGAATACCAATCAGGCATAGATTTGACTTCTTGGCATAGTCCCACATCTCTCGGAGGCTTTGCTTATTCTTTTTGAGCTTTTTTTCTGTTTTGGACAAACTGGGCTAATTCCATATTTTGTTCTTCAAGTTCTGGGATTCTTTTCTCCATTTGGTTGATCCTACTTCCTATGCTTATTACTGTGTTTTTTTTGTTTGTTTGTTTGTTTTTGTTTTTGTTTTTATTTCCAGGATGGAGTTCTTCATTTTTATTTTTTCAGAAGTTTTTCTGAAATTGGCCAACTCCATTTCTACTCTCTATATGACTTTGGTGAGTTTCACTTCTAGTTTCTCTTGGTTCTCTCTGTTCATTTTAGCCATCCAGTGTCTGATTTCTGTGACTATCATCTGGGACAGGTCATTCTTGGATGTTTCCATTGTTTGTGCTCTGATAGCTGCTTTTTTGGGACTGTCTTTTTAGGACTGTTAGTGTTACTTCTTTTTTTGTTGATATTTTTCCTCATTTGTGCCAGGCCTCTCTTTCCTGTCTGTAATTCCTCTTTATTTTTGTTGCTTTGAAGTTAGTCAATGACCCTTTGTTCTAGGGCCCTTTCTGTTGTTTAATATAGGTCATTCAGTGAGAAAAGGAGGGGAGTTCACTTCTACTCCTTGATCCACTCTGTGGCAGGTTTCTCTCTTGCAGAATTCTCTCCCACCATTAATCTGGTCAGGTAAGTTTCAGCCCCTGCCACTAGGACTCTGAGGAGAATGAGTGGGGGATAGGCCACACATCTGCTATCTGTGGTTTGCAGCCTAGCAGTCTTACCACCAAGAAAACCTTTGGATGTGTTTTAGGTTGCTCCCTCCCTGTTCAAGTCTGCACTCTGCTCATGAAAAAAAGTAAGTTCCCTCCCACAAGGGAGTGAGGTATCCTCCCTGTAGGCACACAAGGCTTGGAGGTGATTTTTTTCTGATCTGGCTTGGAAGATAGCCACCTGCTTTTAGTGGCAGGTGCCGGCCAGGTTCATTCTGCAAGCAGGCTTTCCCTTCCTGGGAGCCAGTCATCATGCTCTGCCAGTGTAAGCCATACTCACTGCAGCTAACCAGGTGTGGGTTTTGTTCCCTGTTCCACTTAAGCTCCAGTTGTCTGCCACTTTGCCCTACCGGGACTCCTCCCACATGAGACCAACAACTCATGCATGGCTGGGAGGGCATGAATGGATCCAAACCACCATAGACTCACACATCCACTCTCCTTCATCAGGCAGGAGAGTGATGTTGCAATTTCTGACTCAGTAATCCCCCTATTGGGAATATACCCAGAAGAACTGAAGTCATTCTACAAAATGGTGGGGGATGGGTGCCCACATTTCTGCATCTGCCATCACTCTCTGGTCTCTATGTGTTCAAAGAGAACTTTGCTGGGTGAAGGGCCCTTCAACCACCCAAAAGTGTTTGGAGTGTCTTTGTCTGTTGGTGGCTGGGTCCCTACTCTGTCCTGTTCAATAAGAAAGCTACCAGTCTGCTGTTCCGTGGTAGCTATCTTGGATCTGCTCCCTTTTATTTTAAAATAATGTGTTTTGTTTTGTATTGGGAGACTGTCTTTATTTTTGTCTTCTTTTTTGATGAACAGTTTTGCTGGATATAGAAGTCTCAGTGAGCAAGCACCTTTTTTTTCAGTACATTGAATATATCATTCAACTAGCCTTTTTTGATGTGGTAAAAAAAAAACCAACTCAAACTATAAGAATCTTAGACAATGCAGGAGATATCCTTATGGAAATTGGAACTGGCAACCAATTCCTGATCAAAACCCCAAGTGCCCATACCGTAAGAGATAAGATAGACAAGTGGAAACTCATCAAATCGACAAGCTTCTGCAAAGCAAAAGAAACCATCAAGAAAGCGGGGAAACAGCCTACAGTATGGGAAAATATATTTGCCAACTGTATATCTGGCAAAGGTCTAACATCTAAAATCTACAAGGAACCCAAATGCACCAAAAAGAAACAAACAAACAGCCCCATTAGAAAGTGGGCAAAAGACATGAATAGACACTTCTCAAAAGAAGATATACGGGCAGCCAACAGACACATGAAAAAGTGCTCAGCTTCACTCATCATCAGAGAAATGCAAATCAAAACCACATTGAGATACAACCTAACCCCAATAAGAATGGCCATCATTAGTAAAACAAACAACAACAGATGCTGGCAAGGATGCAGAGAAACAGGAACACTTCTACACTGCTGATGGGAATGCAAACTAGATCGACCTCTTTGGAAGATGGTATGGCAATTTCTGACTCAGTAATCCCCCTTTTGGGAATATACCCAGAGGAACTGAAGTCATTCTACCAAAAAGATACCTGCACATGCTTGCAGCTCTATTCACAATAGCAAAAACATGGAACAAATCATGCTGCCCATTGAAGCTGGAATGGAAAAAAAAATGTGGTACATATGCACAATGGGGTTTTATGCAGCCATAAAGAATGGCAAACATATGGGCTCTGCAGCAACTTGGATGGATTTAGAGTCAATCATACTCAGTGAGCTATCACAGAAACAAAGAACAGAGTACCACATATTCTCACTCTTAAGTAGATCTTGAACAACTATCATAATACTATAAGAAAGGGACTGGCGTAGTGGGAAACTGCCGGGGAGGGGAGGTAGGATTGACAGTTGAGAGAAGCTGCCAGGGGAGGGAAGGGCACACCTCATCAACAAGGGTACCTGCATAATGAACATTTGTATACCTAACTCTGAATTGTACCCCACATCTTTAAAATAAAAAAGACCCATATTAATGAGAGCCATCCTTTTAACAAATTTTAAGTGTATATTATTGCTAATTATAAGAAAATTGTTATATAGCAGATCCAAAGCAAAACCATCATCAGGAGACTCATGATCTTTGGACATAATAATGTCTCATCCTTTAAATTCTCTTAAAATAGTGTAGCTATTAACTGCCATGATTAATGGCAAGAAATTGATTTGTTTAAATAACTATTCTCTTTAGTTATATTTACCTCATGATACTATAAAAATCAATTTATATCTGAGAAGTCTTCAAATTTAGCTAGTTTTAATGCATCATGATGAAAGTTGCTTGAATTATTTTTCTTTAGAGTATTTCTTTATAGTATTGTGTGATCTCATTAGCAATAATATGAACTAGAGTTGTGAATGGTTTACATATGCTTGAGAAAAATAAATATTGTCTATCACTGAGAAGTGGACTTAGTATATATTCACAAGAAATGCATTTATTAGTCTTACTGATTTTTGTATATTTTTAAATTCACAGATAAAATTGTATATATTTGTTGTGTAATGGCTAAGGCAAGCTAATTAGCATATGATTTACCTCACATAATTTTTCTTTTGTGGAGTCCCAAACTTTACCTGTATTATGGCTACTTGTATACCAAACCTGAATTGTACTCCACATCTTTAAAATTTTTTTAAAAAATGTATTTTGTGGTGAAAACAGTTGAAATCTACTCTGTTATTATTTTTCAAAAATAACACATTTTGTTATTAACTATAATCACCATGTAAAGATTTCATCACTGTTTTGAAATAATTATTCTTGGGTACAAAAATTGATAACAAGCATGATGCCAGTCTGAGGCTGGACAAGCAGTTGCTAGAAAAAAGATGTCCTTGCAAAAGTATTTTTGTGCAAGTTGGTGCTTTTTGTAGAGCATTTTTCATTATCAGGAATACAAGCTTTAGAATCTCTCTTCATAAACTTCTCTGGCTCTGTCAGGATTTTTTTTAACATTAGTGACTTTATTCTGACAACTTTTATATAATACGATAAATATCAATGATTTAACATCTCAACTAAAAGGTATAGTTTATCAGATAATGCAAAATAGCAAGACATAACTATATGCTGGCTACAAGGAGGACATTTGCAATAGAAATACACAAATAAGCTAAAAGTAAAAAGAATGTAAAACATTAACACAGTGTCAAAGCTAGTCAGGAGAAAGAAAGTTGGCGTGCCTATTATAATATTAAAGTACATTTCAGAGCAAACAATTTACTAAGGATGAAGAAGATATATTTTATAATGTTAAAGAGTAAATTAATCAAGAGAGAATACAAATTCTCAATGTTTAGACCTTTAATAAGGGAACTTTAAAATGCACAGGGCAAAAATTTTTAGGTATGTTAAGAAAAATAAACAAGCAATAACATAAATGGAAATTCAATATCTTCTCTCAATAATAAATAGAACAAGAAGTACACACTAAATCAGCAACAATATAGTAAATATAAAGAACATTATCAATTATCCTAGCCCTGCAGAAAGCTGTAACTGAGTAATGCGACTCATTTTACTTTGTACTACTATTCCTGATTCTTTCCTGTCTGTTTGTTTATTGGAATAGAAAAGAATGCATTTGTATTACCAATTATTGTATACTACTGTAATTCATTTTAAGACTGATAGAATATCAGACACAGCACTTACAATTATAAAGGTGAGTAAACTTTTGGTAGCTTCCATTTATTCTCCAGGAATTTTTTTTTTTTTTTTTTTAACATGCACGGTCAGACTGGAGAATTAAAGATATGACAAGGATTACCATCTCTTTAGGTAATTTAGATATTTAATTGTGTGATTGCCAACTAAAGAAAAAAACCAAGCTTCAAGGAATTTGTTAGTTTTGTTCAGAAGTCTTATTGAAAACTACAGCCAGGAAGGAGGCCTCTCAGAGAGATCTGTCAGATTGCTCTGACACAATGTTTCAGCTCACAGTTTACAGTTAGTGGAGGGTTAGTTGGCCAAAAAAAAAAATCATGTCAAAGATTGAGTAAAGAGGTATATCTGGGCTGGTCTTGTTGGCTCAGCCTGTAATCCCAGCCGTTTGTGAGGCCGAGGCGAGTGGATTGCTTGAGGCTGCGGGTTCGAGACCAGCCCTGGCAACTTGGCAAGACCGCTTTTCTACAATAAATCAAAAATCAGCCGAGTGTGATAGCACCTGTAGTTCCAGCAACTTGGAAGACTGAGATGGAAGGATCACTAGAGCCTAGCAGGTCGATGCTGGGGTGGCTGTGAGCATGCCACTGCACACCAGCCTGGGCAACAGAGTGGGACTTCGACTCAAAAAAAAATCTGCTTATAGATTTCAGAGGCATAATCACTAACCTTGTCAAGTGTTATTGTATGTGTACAAAAAGGCAAGAACTGCGGTCATATCTCTTTTAAAGAATGTAGTGACTCAAGCAAGAGATGTGAGAGCCATTTGATCTATCATGTTTGCCACCTTCAAGGCATTCTTCTGAAGAACTACATTTCATCACAGAGCCAGGGGTTTAGTAAAATTAAGCTGACAAGTGGAAATAGGCAAACATGGCTTTACATTTGTTATCTGGTCTCACACACTAATCTCTACCATCCCCTTCTGCCGGAGTCCCACTCCAGCTGTGTCCAGGGTTTCCCAAAGGAGAGACAGAGTCAGCGAAAGAGAGAAACACTTGGACACCTGACTCTGTTGTGAGCAGGACAGATGCTGTTTATTACCAGTTAACAGTGAGCTTTTATATTATTCATGTAAGGGAAAGGACAAAGAAAATTCCTACAACAGATTAACCAGTAACTTAATCGACAACCTTGACTGAGACAAGAAACAGAACAGAGAGTTTATGTGTGATGTTTTTCAGGAAATCCTCCTTACGCACACTCCTTCTCGCATATCATCCTTTAGAAGTTATCGCCATCTTGTGGTTTTCGAAGCAGACAGTTTTCATTTATTATTTGAAAGTGTTTGATCAAATTATTATCTCTTGAGAAATTTCTCAAGCTATATCATGATGTTAAGCATACCAAAAACACTAACTATGTTTAGTTAGAAATCTTAAAATAAGTTTTGTTTCAACTAAACACAATACATCTGTTATACATCACTTGTCCAATCAAAAAAACTTAAAGTCTCTAAAACAAAACTATAAATCGTATCTAGTGATAGC
>CAUYQG010059847.1:0-11377 GCA_963574415.1 Tarsius wallacei | reverse complement strand
GAGACATTTCAAGGACTGTAATTCGGGACTTTGAACTAAAACTATCATTTTTGGCTTTATGATAAAGACTCAACTGAAAGTAGGTGGTGTTCTTGGCTTGTTTGTTGCTTCTAGACCACTAGATGGTGGTGACTTTTAAAGCATATGTACGTGAAGGAATTTTCTTTGTCTTGCCCCTTTGCGAATGGTATAAAAGCTCTGTGTTAACTAACATTAAATTGGCATTCTGTGCAGAAGCAGGTGTCCATCTATATCATTTTGTCGTAAGTTCATTCATTTGCCTATCGTCTCTCCTTCAGGAAACCCCAGATCCGGCAGGGGCAGGACCCCCGCAAGACTCCAACTCGAAAATAATAATAATAATACTAATAAGATAATTCAGTTGAAACAGGGTATGGGGCACATCCACGGGTCTCTGTCCTCTCAGCAATGGTAACAGCCTCAGTTTGACATAAACCAACAAGGTGGAGAAAGTAAGACTACAGGTGTATTTGCCTTCTTGCGTTAACATTCAAGTTCAAATGCTTGAGGCCCACACCCTGTGCAGCTGGAATCTCGCTGGGACAGTGAGTGCCCAGTAACTATTAGAACACATGGGGAAACTGAGAATCAAGAAGGCTGAATGATTCATCCAAGGTCAAACTATGGAAGGTGGCAAATCCAGAATTCTCAACCAGGCATGGGCTCCCCACATGGCACCTTGAACACAGTAAAAATCTTGAGTTTTCTGGGTGCTTGATAAACACCTGTTGAATTGAGACTCAATTTCCCATTTGAAGTCAATCCTTGAATCATAGAATCCTATCATTTTAAAGCTAAAAGAAATTTAAAAGAATAAAGCACTTAATTTCCCCCCTGTGGTCCCCTTTATATTAGGGAGGCCAAGACAGGGTGGTCAGCAGGAATCTCAAAGATGCCATAGCCAGGCGGGGCAGACTCCAGGCCTCCCAGGTCCCACAGCACGGCAACCCCCGGGTCTGAGGCACCCGCTGCTCTCTCCTGAAAGCACATCTCGCCTCTCTCCAGCCCATGACACTGGCAATCACCCCTCATTTATGAAAATCAATCTTTCCTGGCCTTCAAGACAACACTTGCCCCTGGCTTTCCTAGTAGTTCACTATCAGCTCCCTGCAGTCTACTGCTTGGGTAGCTCTTCTCCAACATGTGGTATTTTGCACAGCTCTGGGGACCTCTGCAACTCCCTTGTGACTCTGGAGACAGTCAGGTCAGAGTGCGGGCCTGGAGTGAGCACCTGGAAGGTGGACACCAGCTTTGGTTACCAGAATAGGAAAGGTTCCAGTGATGAGAGCAGGATATTGACTGTGCGCCCAACGGTGCCCTTGGCTTGCATCATTTTTCTGAGTCCTCTGAGTAATCCTGAGATAGACTTGATGGTGAGTCCTGCTTCTCAGACAAGGAAACCGCCATGAAGAAAAGTTAGAAGTTGTGTCCAAAGTCACATGGAGAGTAGTGGTAGAGCCAGGACGCAGACTCCTAAGGCCAAAACTTAAGCACTGTGCCACCCTGCCTCTTTGAAACAGGGTATAGGGCACATCCTTGGGGCCCTGTCCTCAAGGTGATGGTGACAGCCTCAGCTTGACATAAACTGACAAGATGGGGAACACAAAACTGCACCTGTATTTGTCTTCTTGCATTAACACTCAAGTTCAAATTGCTTGAGGCCCACACCCTGTGCAGTTGGGTCTGGAGGCTACAGTCATGTTCCCAACCCTTTCCTTCTTTTCACCTAAAAAGTAACCAACTTTCTCAATGTGGTTCCATTTGCTGTGATAGTATTGAGCTTTCCACTTTTTCTGGACATTTTCCCCTGCATCTCAAATACCCCTTTAAAGTTCCCGAAGATGGGTTTGGCAAGCGCCCAGGCCAGAACCCCACACTTCCTGGTATTCCACTCCATTCCTGCAACAACCCATCACCCTGGTGTGTCACACCCACCAATCTTATCCTTCCAGAGCCTTCCCCAGGACCAGCCACTCACATGCACAACCTCCTCTGTCTTCCAAAGTCACAACCTTCTGCAGGAAAGAAAGATGAAAACGAGCCTCATGAGCCCTTGAGTCCTTCTCGTTGCTGCTCCAACTGTCAGAGTTTGTAGCGACACATTCAGGGTTTGTTTTTCTCCTGACCAGATGATTTCTCCTGTGTGAATCACAGAAGTGAGCAGCCATGGGAGACTTGAACAGGCAAGCTAATCCCTGTCAAACCCTGAATCAAAAGAATTGATGGACATGTTTTGTAGGTGGTAGAGCACTAGTCAGAGATTAGTGGTAGAAGTTATTTGAGATGAGCCACCCGGAAGGACAGTGGCACATCTTCTTAGTCCTGCCTGATCAGACGCACCCCTGCCTTATCTACTCCACACCCCAAGGGAAGGGGTCACCAACCCCCTACAACCCTGCCTCCAGGAAGCCCATCGGGCTACCACCTGACTTCCAGAGAGTGCCTGCAGATATCATCCTGTTGGAGGCACATTTGTCCAGTCAGGTAGACCAAACTGCTCTTGGATGCTGATTTGGCACTCTGTGGTCTTACCATGACACTAAAGTCCTGCCCCACATCCCACCACTGATTAAATGGCCAAGACTTCCCCACACGAGAGCTTCTTGCTTAATGACTCTCCTTCACATGCTTGCAAAATAAAGATGTAACTAACATTTGTTAAACAACTGATACCACCTTCCTCACTCCACCCTTTCAACTACGTGGTGATATTATGAGCACATTACATTTTGGAGGATTGAGGCTGAGAAAGGTTAACTCACTTTATCAAAGCCTCAAACTATTAAGTGGGAAAGCTGAGTTTGAGTCCATAGCTACATGATGCAAAAGCCCATTTCCTTATCCATTCTGTTAGCCTCCCATCCTAATCACTTAAAAGCAAATAACACAAGGGCTTAAAATTTTGCTCAGCCCTTGTAATTATTCTTAGAAGACTAGAAAAGAGGGGAAGCTGCTCTGCTCCCAAATTCTTTCTTTCTTTCTTTCTCTTTTAATAGAAAGCAGGATTTATTGAGAGGACAGAAAAGCTCCCAGAGCAGGAGGGGACCCAAATGGGTTGCCCATAAATACTTTCTTATGTTAGGTGTGGTGGCTCATGCCTGTAATCCCTGCACTTTGAGAGGCCCAGGCAAGAGGACTGCTTGGGGCCAGGGGTTCCAGATCAGCCTGGGCAACATAGTGAGACTTCATCTCTATAAGAAATAGAAAAATTAGCTGGGTATGATGGTGTGTGCCTGTAGTTCCAGCTACTCAGGAAGCTGAGGCAGAAGGATCACCTGAGCCCAGGAGGTTGCAGTTATGGTGAACCAGGATCATGCCATTACACTCCAACCTAGGCGACAGAGACCCCAACTAAAACAAAAAAAACAAGCATTAAAAAAAAAACCTTTTCATAAACCTCCCAGGTTAGAAAGACATTCAAGCAACAAGCCCCCCCTTAGGTAACTCACACAACATCTGGTGCTTCTCAGACCTTCCAGTGTCAAGTGACAAAGGGGTAGACTCTGATAATTATTCTCCATGCACCCCCAAGTCTCTTGTCCACATTCTGTCCTGCTCTGAACTCAGAAGGCTGGGCTCCGAGGCTACTACACAGGGGAGTTCTTACCTCCCAGTTTCTGGTTTGGCCAATGCCAGACATCAGTGGAAGATCAGAGACCAGCAAGAGAGAGACATTGGGTACGGACTCCCTCTGCTCCTTCCATGCCTGGCCACAGTTTGGGCAGCAGTTGCCTTTCCCTGTGACTGTGACTGAGGGTGACCCCCCTTCCAGGCTCCAGCTCCCCAGGGCTCAAACAGTGGAGGCCCTTCCCTTTGCCCTGAAGGCCTGCGCTGGTCACAGCTTCTAGCTCTTGCTTATCCCTGGTGTATCACCGTTGTGTGAGGGTACCCTGAACCCTGTCCACATATTAACAGAAATAGATCCTTCATCAAATTTTCTTCAGCAGAACCATCCATCTCCCACTGGGAACTGAACTGATAGAGAGTGGAAAGTGAGTAGAAAGGAAGGAGGAAGAAGTGAAGATGGTCCTGCCCGTCAGTTGAGATGGGACGCTGGGGAGGAAGGATGTATGACACATGTTTTGAGTATTGCCTTCTCATCATCCTTCACGTCTCCTTTTTTTTTTTTTTTTACTTTAAGACATCAATTATTTTTCTTTTAATTTTTTTATTTTAAAGATGTGGGGGGTACAATTCAGGTTAGATATACAAATGTTCACTATGCAGGTACCCTTGATGAGGTGTACCGCGCCCCCCCGCCCCCCCCACCCCAGGTAGATTCCCACTACTGCCAATCCCACTTCCCCCTATGTCTCCTTTTTTTGAAGTCACTCAGAAAGGTCTGGACTTTGCCTGGAAAATCCTTTTAGGGAAGGTGGATGACTTCTAGAGGAAAGAAGCAAAGCAGCAAACTGGATGTGCACAGGGTTCTGTTTATCTGCCCCGTCGAAGTTATCACAAAAGGTTGTCATGCTATTCATAGGAGGCACCTGTGTGGTGAAACACCACACTCCCTCCACCCTCCTCAACTGGACAACTGAAAGTGTCTACTGCCAGTCCAGCCCCTGACCTTCCCAGGCCTCGGCCCCAGCGATGGTGGCAGTGATGAATGTTAGACGCCAGTTATTCAAAGACATTAGTCATGCGCAGATCGTACGTGTTTGCTCATTGATTTGTTCTCTGCCCCTTCCCTGCTCTGTTTGGCTCCCTGGAAGATTTGCTTCCCAGGCTCCTTTGAGCTTGGACAAGTTCAGCCAAGGGAGCATGGGGGAAGATTGGAAGGAAGATACCAGGATATTTCTTGTCATCTCTTGCTACCTCAAATGCTGTCTCCCAGTCACGGCTCTGTCCTCTCATGATCCCAGCTTCTCCCTGTTATTCCCCTAACCATGGTCCACTGAAGAACCCTGGCTTCCCCCCCAACCCCCACAGTCCTTCCAGCCTCAGAGAGGGCTGCCTCTACCTGCTGTGCTGGGCTCCTGCCTCTACTGATCTCTTCAGCTCTTCCACTGCCTGGGTAGTTAAACACCCTCTGTGGAAAGACCTCGAGTCTGTTTCTGTTTTCTGACTGGACCCTGACCGACACAGTGATTTGTCGAAGATTATCTGGCTGGTAAGCGGCAGAACAGGATCAAGCCAGTCCTCCTGACCCCAAAGCCGCTGCTCTCCCCACCCACACCACACCAATCACCTCAGAGGGCTCCAGGTCTTGGCACTTCACCAAAGCTCCTGCTTCCCGCTGGACCCCTAGGCCTGGGAGTCCCAGTTTTCATATTTTGATCAAAAGCCGTCACACTGGTTATCTGATTAGCCTTGTTCAGAGCTCACTGGGGCCCTAAAACTTAGCAGACACCAGACCTGGAAGGAAAGTCTCTCTTTGCTTTTGTTTGTTTGCTTATTTGTTTGTGCGGAAGAAATCTCAAGTCAGTTTAGGAACTCCCCCCACCCCATATACAAATGCACCTTGAAATCCTCTGGGTCTGAAAGAGAACTTACTTACCCAAGACTGCCAAGGGAGGAAAAGACACAGCCTTGGCCAGCACGCCCTCTGGAACGCCGAGGCCGCTCCACTCGGGGTCTCCTGGAATGTTACATAACGCCCAAAAGGCCCGATTGGCTTGGGCATAGCCTTCTCCCTCCACTTCCCTAGCTGGGTGAAAATGATGAGAAACGGCATGTTCCCACTTCTCTCAGGTGGCTCCACGTGAACCTGGGCCTGATGTGCGCAGCACAGTGGAATAATGAGATTTCAGCTAAGAGAGGAGATTATGTAACTGGAAATCAGCCCATTCGCAATAACAAAACAATCTGGGAGGGTCAGAAAGCTCC
Organism: Tarsius wallacei; assembly: GCA_963574415.1. Lineage (NCBI taxonomy): Eukaryota > Metazoa > Chordata > Mammalia > Primates > Tarsiidae > Tarsius > Tarsius wallacei. The sequence continues at coordinate 5,527 of CAUYQG010059847.1, read as the reverse complement.
GTTCTGAGCTATGTGCGATGCAGGTGGGGGCGGAGGTGGTATTAGCAGCAGAGCCCAGCAGAGATGTGATTCTAAGGTGTCCCACTTGAGTGTCCCCTGGCAGCGCTGGGAGGCCAGAGGGCTCTGACCGGCATCTCTTCCTCCACTTCTCAGAAGCTCTCCCGTTCTCACTAAGCCAGCTTTGCCTTTCTGCATCCCTCTCTCGCCTCCTAGAACAGTATTGTCAGTCCCACTGGTCCTCAAATATTTCTACCTAACTCAGAAAGGGATGTAGGAAATGGTCAGAAAGGCCATGTCATTGTCATAATTACGTTCTTGAGTATCTACTGCATGGGGTGGGCAGAGAGGGACAGAGAGAGAGAGAAGAGACAGAGAGCAGAGAGAGACATAGAGGAGAGAGAGAAAGAGAGGAGAGACAGAGAGCAGAGACAAAGAGGAGAGAGAGACAGAGAAGAGAGACAGAGAGATAGAGAAAGAGAGGAGAGAGTGACACAGACAGAGAGAGGGAGAAGAGGGAAGCTCTCTACTTCTTGACAGTGACACACAGGAACAAATAATGAGCTTTATTCACCCACCTGTCAATGGAAAGAGCTTTGATACAAAAAGTACCCCATCCACACCAGCTGTTACAATAACTCTGCCAAAGCAGGTAGAGGACAAAGGATGACCCCCTACACATCCACACACTCGCTCTCCACAGACAAAAATAAAAATAAAATACAGGCAGAAAAGGCAAACCAATATATCAAAGGGGTTCATAGCTAGTTACACATCAAAATCTCCTGGGACTTTTTAAAATTTGAAATGGGATCTTGTTATGTTGCCCAGGCTGGAGGGCAGTGGCTATTCACAAGCACATCTCACTGCAGCCTCAAATTCCTGGGCTCAAGTGATCCTCTCACCTCAGCCTCCTGAGAGGCTGAAACTATAGGCATGCACCACGCCTGGCTCACTGAGAACCTTTTAAAAGCTCATTTCCAGTTCCTGTCTGCAGAAACTGGGATTCTGTAGTCTGAAGTGGAGTCTGGAGGTCATATGCAGACCAACCTGTCAGCCCGGCTCAGGGACAAGCTTAAGGCAACCACCAGTGCATCCCCACAGAGGTTCACCTGGGATCCCTCTCTCCCTCATTCATACAAAAAGTGCAACCCTCTGTCCTCAGCTCCTCAGTCCACTCATACCCAACACAAAATGGTTCCAAGGATCAAAAAAGAACTTCATAAGATGAAGCAACACCACTTAAGACATCAGGCTTCATCTTTTGTCCATACCAAACAGTATTACAATGTACTATATGCCAGGCTCTGTTCTGAACACTTTACAACTAGTAATTCATGTCATTCATGCCACCTTTCTACCAGTTCTCGGAGATAGGTACTATTGTCACCATCCCACTTACAAAGATGAAACCAACGCACAGAAGGGCTCTATGACTTGCGCAGAGTCACGCAGTGAAGTGGTGGGTCCGAGACCTCAACCCAGACAGTCTGCTTTCATGAGATGAGGTCTCGCCAAACAAACACAGGCTGTTCTCACACACACTTGTGCTTGTTTCTTGCACACAAGTGATTTGAAAAGTCACATTCCACAGAACCGTGAACTCTTTGAGGCAGGGTTTTAGTCACCCAGCACCTGGACGAGGCCTCATTGGATGTCACGGAATCAAGGACAGTCACTGGCCTTCCTGGAGAGTCTGCTTTGTGTGGGCACAGGCGAGGTATGTTTGCACCGAGTTCCACGTTGGCCCTCACCCACGCGGAGTCACACAGATGTCCTTGCCCCTCCCTTTCTCTTTCTCTATCTCCCTCTCATGGGATGGTGACCAGTCTCAGAGACAGACAGAGGATCTTCACCGGTGGATCTTAGCCATGCTTTTCAGACTCCTCCTGCCTTCCATTCTGCGGCATCTTCCACTCTGAGGCATCCTGTGACCGTGTCCCTTGGCAGAAAGAAAGAAGGGCTCCTAAGATGAGGCAGGAGTGGACAAGCCAGCCCGAGTCAGACTGCAGGTTTCTCGGGGCCAGCAAGAAAACAGTGATCTCAGTCCTGTAACTGCAGGGACACAATTGTGCCAACCACCCTTGAGCCTGGAAAAGGATCTCGAGCTTCAGGTGATACTGCAGTCCTGGCTGACACCTTGATTTCAGCCTGATGAGACTCTAGGCAGAGAACCCAGTGAAACATGACAGACTCCTGACCCTCAGAAACGGAAATGACATATTTCTGTTATTTTAAGCTACCCTGTTCCTGGTCATTTGTTAGAGCAAAAAAGAGGCTCCCCTCTCACTCAAAATAAAATAAAAAGTACAAGCCCCACTCCTCACTGCTCTGGCAATCATCCACCTCAAACCAGCTGTGTGGACCAAGTGTTCACCCACCTCAGGGCCTTTGTCCTGCCGTTCCCCCACCACATGTTCTTTCCCCAAGGTCTTCATGGCTCCCTGCTCCCTCTGTATCCCCCCTTGGTCCCTGGACCCACAAATTCTTCCAATCTGGGACATAGTACTATATAAAAGCCATTCATTCAAGGTGTACTTTGCATCCCAGAGATTACACCTCATTTTCAGAAGTGTCACCTCTTGACAGGAGCTTCAGCTCTTCATTCAACAGGCCATCCCAACTGGTTCTAGATAGTACAGTATGACGAGCAGTGTACTCCATGGTCATGGACTTTCTCCTGTATCAGACATCCTGGTCTGATAAGATGGTGCTTGGGATCACATATATACCCTTGCATGGAGGCGTTGGCAAGACAGGCAAACCTAAACTCAGAATATTTGTCAATTCATATCAGAACAAATTTGCTGGTCCTTCTAGGGTGGAAGGGACCCAATGCAAACAATTTGTTGCCTCAATAAATGGTGCTATATTGGTCACTCAGTACTGGTCTCTCTTGCTGGCCCATTGGACATTTGGTGGCAGTAGTAGCTAAATCATCTTTGGAAAGTGGGAGTTCAGAATTTTTCTGAGTCCAGATTCGCTTCAATCTCTGCCACTCAGCCTCCTGAGGTGGGACTACAGGTGCATGCCACCATGCCCAGCTAATTTTTTTTATTTTTTGTAGAGACGAGGTCTCAAAATGTTGCTTAGGCTGGCCTCAAATTCCCGAGCTCAAGAGATTCTCCTGCCTTGGCCTCCTAAAATGCTGGGACTACAGGTATGAGCCATGGTGCCCAGCAGGCTACCTCATTCTTATTGCCATACCAGCACCATGGTGGCTGATGACAGAAGCTAATTGACATCAACTAGCTGAGACATTTTGTCTACTCGATAGTGTCTTAGTGTCTCTCCCATTGTAGATGCTCTCTGGTATGCGTCAACATATGATATAAAGATATTTATACTTCTTGTCCATTCTTATATGTCCACACCCATGCCACTACCCAAGACATCCTTGTTCTCAACGTTCCGATCTTTCTCTTTCTAGGTCTCTGATTATTTGCCGCTGTCCATGAGTGTACATACATCCTAGAGCTACTTCTCTTTTCACACAGAGTGGATGACCAGATGTACCACTGAAGCTCCATCCACAAGAGGATTTTCCTTTGCCTCTGTCTTTCAAGGCCACCACCACCCCTGAGTAAGGCAATCCAAGAATGCACTTCTTCTCCATCAGTCAGTCCTAAGGGATTCTCTCTTGTGACCATCAGTGTGAGCTGAGAGGGGACACTGGTGAAAGCATGGTAGAAGATGTGGGGTCTGAGCTACCTGCTTGTACAGGCTCCTCGGCCCTCTGGTCCTATTCGGGTTCACTTCTGGATGTACCACTTCCATCTTATGAAGAACCATGGTCATCCTAATTATACATTTTGGGACTGGGGAAATGACCACAAGTGGGTTCACAAGACCCCCGAGGAACCCCTGAAAGCTGGGCCTTGGCCAGGACTTTATTTGTTACCTGATCATCCTATGCTCCTACTCTAACTGGGGGGCTATCATGATGCTTCAGTCTCTGAGTGTCTGTGTCCATTCAAACTCTATGCCCAACTATCCTCAAACTCTTTGGGTACTCTTCTTTCCGCAGAGCACAATGACCAGAAAGAATGGTTGTGGATGCCTCTGAGGAAGGACTGGTGGAATCATTACCATGAATACCTGGAAATGTTACAGGATCATTTTTCCTGGGGAATTTGCTTCTCCTTCAACGATTCTGGATCAGAAAGATGTCTCAGTTCAGAAAACAGACAGGGATCATGATTTTTTATTGGGTGATTGCCCTTAGGGTTTTCGATACCTATTCTTTTTTATTCTTTTCCTTTATAGAAATTATCCTTTCTAATAACAATTGTTGTTATTACTTTAACTGAGACATTGTAATTATATGTATTTATGGGGTACAATTTGATGTTTCAACACATATATGCATCGTATAATGATCAATTCAGGGTATTTAGCATGACTGTCACCTCATGCATTTATCACATTTCTTTGTGGTTCAGATATATATATATCCTGTCCCTTCTACTACTAGTGAGCCTAATTTTATAATGGCTTCTCCTACCATTAGCTCTGGTCTACAGAGGAGAGCCACAACCAAACTATACAGATATAGATATAGATAAATGGATATAGATGGATAAATATAATATATATATATGCATTTTTTTTTTTAGACAGAGTCTCACTCTGTCACCCAAGCCTCAGCCTGCCTCAACCTACCACAGCCTCAACCTGCTGGGCTCAGGTGATATTTCTACCTCATCCTTCTAGGGCTAGGACTGCAGGTGCATGCTCCCACACCCAGCTAAGTTTGTAGAGAGGAGATCTTGCCATGTTGCCCAGGCTGGTCTTGAACTCAGGGGCTCAGGCAATCCTCTCACCTCAGCCTTCCAAAGTTCTGGGATGACAGGCATGAGCCACCATGCCCAGCCGGTGCAGATATTCAGAAGCCTCTCTTCTAGGTATTTTGTTATATACCATCATCTCCCTCCTATGCAGTACACCAGAATGTATTCATCCGATCTAATTATAACTTTGTACCCCTTGACCAACCTGTTGCCACCTTCTCCTCTCCCCGCTCCTCCCCAGTCTCTGGTAACCACTTTTCTACTCTCTACTTCTATGATGTCAACTTTTTTTTTTTTTTAGATTCCACATATGAGTGGAGATCATATGTGGTATTTTTCATGAGTGAGATCATATGTGGTATTTTTCATTCTGTGCCTGGCTTAGCTCACTTAACATGATGTCTCCAAGTCCATCCATGTCGCAAATGACAGGATTTCATTCTTTTTTATGGCTGAATAGTATTTCATTGTGCATATGTACCACATTTTCTTTATTAATTTATCCATTGTTAGACATTTGCATTGATCCTAGATCTCGGCTATAATGATTAGTGCTCTAATAAGCATGGAAGTGCAGATAACTCTCTGACATGCTAATTTCCTTTTCTTTGGATATATACCCAAGTAGCAGAATTGTTGGATCATATGATTGTTCTATTTTTTTTAAAGAACTCTCCACACAGTTTTCCATAGTGGTTGTTCTAGTATACAATCCTACCAACAGTATATAAGCAGTCCTT
>CAUYQG010059846.1:0-16628 GCA_963574415.1 Tarsius wallacei | reverse complement strand
TTGAGAATTTTTGTGATTTATGTTCATCAAGGAGACTGACCTGTAATTTTCTTTCCTTGTTGGTTATTTGCCAGGTTTGAGTATCAGTATGACATTAACCTCATAAAATGAATTAGGGAGAATTTCATCATTCTCAATTGCCTGGAATACTTTCAACAAAATGATATCAGCTCCTTCTTGAAAGTCTTGTAGAACTCAGCTGGGAAGCTATTTCCAGATTTTTTAATTTTTAATTTTTTTGCTAGGAGGTTTCTTATAACTGAGTCAACTTCCTAGGTTGCTATTGGTCTGTTAGGAGTTTCATTTCTTCTTGTTTCATCCTTGGGAAGTTGTGTGATGCCAGAAAATTCTCCATTTCCTTTAGATTTTCCAGTTTATTTGCATACAGATGTTCATTGTAATCTTTGATAATCTTTTGAATTTCTTCAGGGTCAATTGTGACCTCACCTTTTTCATTTTTTAATTGTGTTAATTTGGAATTCTTCTTTCATTCTTTTTTTTTTTTAAAGTCAATTTAGCCAGAAGTTTGTCAATTTTATTTATCCTTTCAAAGAATCATCCTTTTGTCTTTTTCATCCTTTCTATGACATTTTTGTCCTGTATTTCCTGCAATTGTGACTGTATCTTAGTGGTCTAGATTTTTAGACTGAAATTGACATTTAGATGATCTTGTCTTTCCAGCTCCTTAAGGTGTGATGCCAAGATGTTTACTTGTGATTTTGCTATTGTCTTGATGTGCACAAGCAATGCTATGAATTTTCCTCTTAACACTGTTTTCATAGCAATCCAGAGATTCTTATGTGTCTTTGTTTGTTTCCAGGAATCTTTTATGTCTGTCTTGATTTCCATACTGACTCAGAAGTCATTCAACAGCATGTTGTTTAGTGTCCATATCTTTGTGTGTTTTGGTGGGTCTTGTTGGTGGTGATATTTATTTTTACTCCACTGTGATCTAAGAAGATGCATGGTATTATTTTGAGCTTTTGAAATTTGTTTACACTTGATTTATGTACAAGTATGTGATTGATTTTGGTGTGTGTTACAGATCATCTAAATGCCAATTTCAGTCTAAAAATCTAGACCACTAAGATACAGTCATAATTGCAGGAAATACAGGACAAAATGTCATAGAAAGAATGAAAAAGATAAAAGGATGATTCTTTGAAAGGATAAATGTACTGATGAGAACAATGTATACTCTGTAGTTGGTGGGTGGAGTGTTCTGTAGATATTTATTAAATTCATTTGATTGAGTGTTGAGTTAAGGATCCAGATCTTCTTGTTGGTTTTTTGCCACAAGGACTTGTCTGGGATGGTTATCAAGTTATCAAGATCTCCAACCATGACTGTGTGAGTGCCAATGGCCTCTCTTAGTTTACTTAGTAGTTGTTTTATAAAACCTGATGCTCCTGTATTGAATACATACATGTTTAAGATGGATATTTCTTGCTGGTGGATTGAGCATTTTATCAGTCTGCAGTGTCCTTCCATGTCCTTTCTAACTTTTGATGGTTTGAAGTCTGCTTTGTCTGATATCAGAATAGTTACTTCTGCTCTTTTCTGTTTTCCATTTGCCTAAAAGGTCATTTTCCAGTCTTTAAATTTGAGCCTGTAGGTGTCCTTGACAGTGTAATGAGTCCCCTGGAGGCAGCAGAATGTTGGTTCATGCTTCTTTATCCAGTCTGTCACTCTGTGATTCTTCATTGCATCCATATAACCAGAGAAATGAAAGACCTTTACAATAAGGACTACAAAACATTGCTCAAAGAATTCAAGGATGACACAAAAAATGGGAAAATATACCATGCTCATGAATTAGAGGAATCAATATTATCAAGATATCCATCTCAACAAAGGCAAACTACAGATTTAGTTTAATAACCATCAAATTACCAAAACATTTTTCACAGACCTGGAAATGACAATACAGAAATTCATATGGAAACAAACAAACAAAAAAACATGAATAGCCAAAACAATCCTCAGCAAAAGAAAAAATGCTGGTGGAATCACACTTCCAGACCTTAAGCTTTATTACAAGGCTACAGTAATCTAAATGGTATGGTATTGGTACAAGAACAGGCATATAGATTAATGGAACAGGACAGAGATTCTGGAAGCAAAAACACAGTATTTCAACCAACTCATCTTTGACAAAGCCACCAATAACAATCATTGGAGAACAGAGACCATATTTAGCAAATGGTGCTGAAAAACCTGGCTAACCAAACACAGAAGAATAAAACTGGACCCTACCTATCACCATATACAAACAACTCAAAATGAATCAAGGACCTAAATGGAAAACCTCATACTATAAGAATCCTAGAAAAAAAAAGCGTAGGAAACACTCTTCTGGACATTATAGTAGGCAATGAATTCCAGACTAAATCCCCAAAAATGAATGCTACAAAAGTTGAGATACACAGGTGAGACATCATCAAACTGAAAAGCTTTTGCACAGCAAAAGAAACCATCAAGAGAGTGGAGAGACAACCCACAGAATGGGAAAAAAAAAATTGCAAATTATGTACCTGACAATGGCCTAACATCCAGGATCTACAAGGTACTCAAACAAAGTGAAAAGAATAAAAAAATAAACCCTTTAAAAGGCAGGCACAGGACATGAACAGACACTTCTCAAAAGATGACGTAAAAGTAGCCAACAGACACATGAAAAAAATGCTCAGCCTCAAGGTGTTGGGATGACAGGCATGATCCAACATACCTGGCCTTCAAAACCAAACTTTAAGAGGTAAAACTATAAGACTCTTAGAAGAAAATGCAGCAGTAAATTCTTGTGATCATGGGTTAGACAGTGGTTTCTTAAATATGACACCAAAAGCATAAGGAACCAAAGATAAAATACATGAATAGGTATTTCTTTAAAGAAGATATATAAATGAGCTGGGTGCAGTGGCTCACACCTGTAATCCCAGCACTTTGGGAAGTGGAGGCAAGAGGATGACCTGAGCCCGTGGGTTCAAGACCAGCCTGGGCAACATGGCGAGATCTAATCTCTACGATAAATAAAAAAATTAACTGGGTGTGGTGGTGCATGCCTGTAGTTCCAGCTACTTGGAAGGCTGAGATGAAAGGATTGCCTGAGCCCAGCAGGTCGAGGTTGCGGTGGTCAGCCTGGGCAACAAAGATTACGACTCAAAAAAAAGAAGGCATATAAATGGCCAATAAACACATGCTGATGAGGATGCACATTGGTGCAGTCATGTTGAAAAACAGTTTGGTTGTTTCTCAAAATACTAAAGATAATAATTACCATACAACTCAGCAATTTTATCCTAGTTATATACCCAAGATAAATGAAAACATGTTCATACAAAAACTTATACTGATGAATGGATAAATAAAATGAGGAATATCCATGTAATGAAGTGTAATTCAGCCATAGAAAGGAGTGAAGTACTGAAACATGGTACAATACAGATGAACCTACAAAACATTATGCCAAGTCAAAGAAACCAGTCCTTAAAGATCACATATTGTATGATTCCATTTATGTGAAATATCCAGAGTAGGAAATTCCACAGGGCCTAAAAGGATATTAAAGTTTGTATATGGCTTGTGGAGGGTGAATGCTAATGGGTATGGAGTTTCTTTAGGGGTGATAAAAATGTTCTAGGGCTGGTTGTGGTGACTCATGCCTATAATCCCAGCACTTTGGGAGGCCAAGTTGAGAGGATTGCCTGAGCTTATGGGTTCGAGACCGGCCTGGGCAACTTGGCAAGACCTCATCTCTACAATAAATAAAATAATTAGCCAGGCGTGGTGGTGCATGCCTGTAGTTCCAGCTACTTAGAAGGCCGAGGAGGAAGGATTGCCTGAGCCCAGGAGGTCGAGGCTGTGGTGGCTGTGAGTGTGCCACTTCACTCCAGCCTGGGCAACAGAGTAAGACTGCAATTCAAAAAAATAAAAGTTCTAAAATTGATAGTGGTGATGTTTGTACAACACCATGAATATGCTAAAAATCACTGAACTGTACACTTTAAATGAGTGAACTGTATAATATATGAATTATATCTCAATAAAGTTGTTACCAAAAAAAGGGAAAAAATGCTGAACCTCAGTAAATATCAGATAAATACAAATCAAAACTACAATGAGATACCACCTAACACTGGTAAGGATGGCTATCATTAATAAGTCAAAAAACAACAGGTGCTGGCACAGCGGTGGAAAAAAGGGAATGCTTCTACCCTGTTGGTGGGAATATAAGCTAGTTCAAGCTCTATGGAAAGCAGAGTGGTGATTTCAAAGAGGTCGACAAATTGATATTTCATATGATTCTGCAATCCCTGTTTTGAGAATAGACTCGGAGGAACATAAATCGCTCTGCCAGAAAAGACACCTGCACATACATGTTTATTGCTGCACTATTCAAAAAAAGCAAAACCATGGAACCAATCCTGCTGCTCATCAAAAATGGACTGGATAAAGAAAATGTGGTATGCAGACATGATGGAGTATTATGCAGTCATAAAGAAGAACAAAATCATGACCTTCTCAGCAACTTGGTTGCAGTCAGAAACCATCATACTAAGTGAACTATCACAGAAACAAATAGCAGAATACTTCACGTTCCCACTCATAAGTGGGCCCTGAACACTAGTCACATTAGCACAAGGGTGGAATCAGCAGTCACTGGGCACTATGAAGGAGGGGAGGGGCTGGGTGGAGTGGCTCAAGTCTGCAATCCCAGCACTTTGGGAGGCGGAAGCGAGAGGATTGCCTGAGTCCATGGGTTTGAGCCCAGCCTGGAATACATGGCAAGACCTCATCTCTACAATAAATAAAAAGATTAGCCTGGCGTGGTGGTGCACACTTGTAGTTCCAGCTACGTGAAAGGCTGATGCGGAAAGATGACCTGTGCCTAGCAGGTTGAGGCTACTGTGTCTGTGAGTGTGCCACTGCACTCCTGCCTGGGTGACCGAGTGAGAGTACAACTCAAAAAAAAAAAAAAAAAAAAGGAGAGGATGAAAGCAAGAGGATGTGGTGCATGTTATCCGCCTGCAGCATTTTATGTAGTAAATCCTCACTCTGTATCCAACAACTCCATAATAAATAATAAATAAATTATAAAAAGCAAAAACAAACAGTTTCTTAAATGATATGAGAAAGACTTCTGAAAATTTCCTATTTTATTTAACTATTTTATTCATAAGGCTTTTGTGATGAAAAAATTATGTGGTGTCTATGTTTTAGAATATTAGATATTCATAATTATTTTAATACAATAATTAGAAAGCTTAATTCACTTAATTATTTTATCAATTACAATATTATTATAATATTGTAGAGAATTTACTCATTGTTGTATTCTTAACAAAAATATGAAATCAAGAAAGAGATGACAAAAATTGCAATCAAAAAAGTGAAAGAAAAGATTTTAAAAATTGGAAAGAGTAAAAAATTAGTTAAGTCCAAAATTTTACAGAAGGAAATGTGAATTTAAGCCAACAGAGGTATTTTTGAGAACAACTGACACAGTATGCTTGGATATAGTTCTTTTCGTTAAGATACAAAAGTTAGTACAAAAATATAACTACCTTTGGCCTTACAGTTTGTAAAGTTTACATTAATTTTAGACAAAATAAACAGAAGTGGCCAATATCCTCTATAAATTTATGCTATATAGTAAAAAAAATTCAAATAATGTACCCTGTTTTTACCTTTTGTAAATGACAATATAGATTTTTCAAGGAGAGTATATATTGTCCTGAAATATAAAATATTGGACATATGAAAATATAAAGTGAAAATTAATTATTTTAGTCTATTGTTTTTTACATTTTGATCTAAAGCCCAAAATAGTAGTGAAAGTAACTAATCTAAGAAAGTAGGCAACATGTCTAGTCAACAGAGAAGCATTATTGGGATACACATACATTGCCTATATAGGCTCTGCCCACATGTAATTTGAAATTGACATTTAAATTTCAGTGTAATCGAAACAAAAGTTTTTCTAGGCTTTTGTTGTTGTTGTTTGTCTGTCTGTTTTAAGTCAGAGTCTCACTCTGTCATCCAGGCTGAAGTACAGTGGCATGAGTACATTGCAGGCTCCAGCTATTGGGCTCAGGTGGTCCTTTCCCCTCAGCTTCCTAAGCAGCTGGGACTACAGGCAGGTGCCACCATGCGTGACTAATTTTCTTTTTTTTCCTTTCTTTGTGTGTGTGTGTGTGTGTGTATGAAGACGAGGTCTTGCTATGTTGCTCAGGCGGGTCTTGAAGTTCTGGATACAAGCAATCCTCCCACCTTTGGCAACCTAAAGTGCTGGGATTACAGGCGTAAGCCTCTGTGTGCCTGGTCTTTTAGACTTTTTTTTTTGGTTCTACTTTAAACGATTGATTGGAGATAATTAGGGCGTTGGACAAAATGATTAGTGATAAGTGTTTATAGAACTTCATGAAACACAAGGAGTTTCGTTTAAAAATACTTTTGAAGCATCTGTTCCTTGAAAATATGAGTTCATTAGATAATTTTATAATTTTTCTTCAAAAATCACCTCTAGTAGAGTCCAAAGAATGGATAATAACGTTATGCAAATCACAAAACTATTTCAGAAGCATCCTTTTGGAGTTTTAGGGTTTTTTTATATTTTTTTGTCTGTCAACAATTTAGATGCAAAAAAGAAAAAGAAACACTGTGGAGAAAGATATTTTAATCTTTTACTATTTTATTATCCAGTGAAAAATAAGTGAAAACACATGGGGATGTTTTGAAACTCTTAACTCCCTCAGAAATAAAGAATAGAAAGATTTCTAAATAAAGTCTGAAACACCCACTGATTCTAGTTTATTATGAAAAGGGCTTCAGGCACATCTACATCTTGTAGCAGGCTAATCATTAAACTTACATAATTTGGCATCTCTATCTGTAATAAAAATTTTACCTGGGAATAGTCCATTTAGTTGCAGGACATCTACCTTTTCAAGGTAACTTTCTCTTATAACTTTCCATCTTCACGGAGACTGAAAATTATCCGCAAGAGAAACCTTCAGAAACCCAAAACTTGGATTTGTACTTCTCCTTTAATTGTGTAAAACATCTCTCATGCCCGCAGATATTTTTACATCTAAGACAGCCTGCATTTCTGCTTGCCAACCTGAAACTCGTTTCACAAATTTTTCAGCAGCTGGTATCATAATAAGCCAGTTTTTATGCAAATTAGTAATCTTCCTAATCAATTTTTATCCACAATATTAAAGTTTAAAATTTTTTGAATTAAATTTAAAAAAAATTATACATTTCATCAAATCTATTTATTTGGCTTGATGACCATTATATCAAGAATCTGATTTTAAGAAATATTTATATGAAGCATGTTTTCTAATAGAACTATAATCTATAAAGGTTTGATATAGCTAATTTTTTGTTGAAAGGTTCATTTTACTTTTCCTTTTATCTAATATTCTTATAAATTATACATTTTTACTAATTCAAATATAATAAGCCGAGCATGGTGGCTCATGCCTGTAATCCCAGCACTTTGAAGGGTGGAGGTGAGAGGATTGCCTGAGCCCACTGGTCTGAGACCAGCCTGGGCAACTTGGCAAGACCTCATCTCTACAATAAATCAAAAAATTAGCCGGGTGTGGTGGTGCACAACTGTGGTACCAGCTACTTGGAAGGATGAGGAGGAAGGATCGCCTGAGTCCAACTGGGTGATAGAGTGAGACTTCAACTCAAATCAAACAAACAAAGAAAAAACAATATATTAGCTGGGCATGGTGGTGTGCCTCTGTAGTTACAGCTACTTGGAAGACTGAGGAGGAAGGATCGCCTAAGCCCAGCAGGTCAAGGCTGTGGTGGCCGTGATTGTTCCACTGCACTCCAGCCTGGGCAGCGGAGTGAAACTCCAACTAAAACAAAAACAATATAATAAGGTTGGCATATTTTTGCACTACCACTTTAAATGCAGTATGTTCACTGCAATCATTTCTTTAGAAAAATAAAATGTGACAAAATAAAAATGCTACTTTTCATGCTGAAGTGAGTTATTCCTTTTAATTGCCTGAACCATTCTTTTTCAAAACACAAATTTATCAACTATGAGATATAGTCAGTTATTTACCAAGTGCAAGTTACTTTTTTTATTATTAGTCTATATAATGAACATTCTTTGAGTGTGGAATGTCATACTTATTACTGGTGGGATTTTTGTCCTGCCATTGTATTTATGTGTATATGAACCCACTTTCCAATTAAGCCCCTGGAGTGTAGTAGTATCCTCAAGAATAAAGAGAAAAAGAACCCAGCCTTTACTACAAAACAAGAAGTAAAGTTTATTATCATATTTATTTTTACCATAATAGTATCCATTTTTCTCTAAACACAATTGACTCTATTTTTTTATTCAGTTACATTTACAGTAATCGAGGGTAAATTTTTCATTACAAATTCAAAGATCAAGAAGATCTACTTATGATTCAATATAATCGACACTTCAAGTATGCGTAGAGCATATTGTAAAATACCAATATTCTAAGTTGATGTGCATAAGAATTGAAATAATTAAATAAATCCTTAATATTGAAAGATAAGATTTTTGGAAAGCACTAACTAGATTGCTTTTATTTTGTCTATCTATCTGTCTATCTATCCATCTATCTATCTATCTATCTATCTATCTATCTATTCATTTATTTTTAAATGTCACCCAGGCTGGAATGCAGTAGCAGGATCACAGCTCACCACAGTCACAACCTCCTGGGCTCAGGCGATCCTTCTGCCTCAGTCTCTCAAGTAGCTGGGACTACAGGTGTGTGCCAACATCCATGGTTAATTTTTTTCATTATTATTTTTTTTCGAGACGAGGTTTTGTTAAGCTACTTAGGCTTTGCCTTGAATTCCTGGGCTCAAGCACTTCTCTGGCCTTGGTCTCCCAAATTGCTGGATTTGGGAATTACAGGAACAAGTCACCATGCCCGACATCACTGGTTATTTTTTAAAATCTAAGTTGACTGTAGAATTGAATGTGCTAGTATTATGTAGCTTAATGCAGAGCAGAATGTATTAAAGTTGAAAAACAAAACATATGATTATTTTATTAATGATGTTATCATTTGTTTTTACTTTTGTCTCTAGACTCAAGGTCAACTTTCTGTCCAAATGCTTTTTTCTCAGCTTTCTAAAATCTAGCATTTAGACAAGTGCTTAGTACCAGCTTGATTTTTCCATGCATATTTATTAAATAAATACATACATATGAGAATAATTTCTTTCCTTGTTATTGTACTAACAATTCATTCTCTAAAATAAATTATGGCTATCTTGTTTTTGACTACTGATTCTTTCTTTAAGTTTCGTGACACTGACTTTCCTATTTCTTTTTCCTCTTTTTTTCTTTTAATATTACTAAAACCAATTAGAACAACTAGTAAAGGAAAATGACCATCCACATAAAATTATTCAAATTTCTCTCATCTTATCTTTGTTCTCTTTTAGTGCTTACTCCATCTCAGAATTTTTTCTTCCTTTTTTAAAGTTCATTTCTTTCCTTTTGCAAAACTTGTTTCTTAAGATATTGAAGCATGCACACTGCCTGTGTATGTATGTTCTCTCATCCTTGGTAAAAATAGCATAGTGTAGATGGAAATGTATCTAGGTTGTTTTTGTTTCCCTCTAATTCTTCTTTAACAAATAATGCAGTAATAAGAAAATTAATCTTCTTGGCTTATAAAGTTTTCTTCTAATAAAATTTAGAATTTGCTCTATATAAATCCTAAGCTTCCTCCAAACTTTCAGCTGTCTCTATGATTTGTCTAGGTATCTTTCTTCAAAATGGGTCTCCACTCGATAAATTTGTTTCTACTATTGGTGTCCCATTATTTCACTTTTCACCTTGAATATTTGGAATTTCCATAATTCTTTATTCTTCATTCACTTTCTTTCTTTCTTTTTTCCCATTATTCCTGTAAAGATTACGTTGAGTTTCTATTTTTTTTTAAATTTTTTGTGTTGGAGTCTCACTCTGTTACTCAGGCTGGAGTGCAGTGGCATGCTCATGGTCACCCAGCCTTGACCTGCTGGGCTCAGGCGATCCTTCCGCCTCAGCCTTCCAAGTAACTGGAACTACAAGCACATGCTGCCATGCCTGGCTAATTTTTTGGTTTGTTATAGAGACGAGGTCTCTCCAAGTTGCCTGAGCTCAGGCAATCCTCTCACCTTGGCCTCCTAAAGTGCTGAGATTACAGGTTTGAGCCACCGTGCCCGGCCAGACAACACTGAGTTTTAAAGAGCATACAGCATTTTGCCAGCTGGAGAAGAAAAGAAAGTGCAATAGCTTATACAAAGACAAGAAGCAAGGTGCATGTTAAATATTTTCTTACTTTAAATTATTTTTATTTGATGTTCTATATGGCATGTTTGGCCTTATCTAACTTTCTATTTGTTTTATGTAGTGGAAACTTTGTTATTTTCTATTATGGATTCTTTAGAACTCCTCAACAAGTTATGAAATCTCAGGTTTGAAAAAGCAAAGTAAAGAATTTTCATAATATAAGGAGACTTCTGAATGTTTATGCAAAAATAGAATTAAAAGATAAAAATAAGATATATGAACTTTTTCAACCTAAGTTCAAGACATTTGTAAGTGATGATACTAGTCATTTAGTCCATCTTTAAAGAACTGGGGGTCCTAGAAATTTAACCATGTCAGTGCAATCTTTTAAATTATTAACTAAAGAGAAATGGGTACCCTTTAAAGATGTTTTAGGTTAGGAGATAAAATGTCAGAAGGAGGCCAGGCACAGTGGCTCAAGCCTATAATCCAAGCACTTTGGGAGTCCGAGGCAACAGGATTGCCTGAGCCCATGGGTTCGTGACCAGCCTGTGCAACATGGCGAGACCTTGTCTCTACAATAAATCAAAAAATTAGCTGGGCATGGTAGCGCATGCCTGTAGTTCCGGCAACTTGGAAGGCTAAGGCGGAAGGATCGCCTGAGCCCAGCAGTTCAAGACCTCATTTCTACACTCTAGCCTGGGCAACAGAGTGAGACTCCAACTCAAAAGAAAAAAAAAGTCAGAAGGAGCCAAATCAGGACTGTAACATGGATGTGGAATGATGTCCCACAGAAATACTCACAAAGTTGCTTGTTAGATGAGACAAATGAGCAGAAATGGTGTAATGGTGAAGAAAGACTCCCTAGTGAACATTTTCTAAATGTTTTTTCTACTAAAACTTTGGCTAACTTTCTCAAAACATGCTCTAATAAGAAAATGTTGTCATTGTTTGTTCCTCCAGAAAGTCAACAAGCAAATGCCTCAAACATCCCAAAAAGCTATTGCCACAACTTTTGCTCTTGACCAGTCTGTTTTTGCTTTAACTAGACCCCTTCCTTCTCTTGGTAGCCATTGCTTTGATTGTGATTTATCTTCAGGATCATATAGGCAAAGTCATGTTTCATTTCCTATTAAAATTGTTTTTAAGAAATGCTTCAGAATCTTGATCTTATTTATTTAAAATTTCCTTTGGAAGTGCTGCTGGTGTTTGCAGCTGATCTAGTTGAAGTGGTTTTGACATCCACTGAGTGAAAAGATTGCTCAACTTTAGTTTTTAAGTCACAATTGTGTATGTTAAACCAACTGAGAAACCTATATGGCGCTGGCTATTGTTTCTGCTGTTAATAATCAGTCCTCTTCAACTAGGGCACAAACAAGGTGAATTTTTTTCTTAAATTTTCTTTCTTTCTTTCTTTTTTTTGAGATAGAGTCTTACCCTGTCATCCAGGCTGGAGTGCAATGGCACGATCATGGCTCATTGCAGCCCGGACCTCCTGGGCTCAGGCAATCCTCCTGAATAGATGAGACTACAGGCGTGCACCACCACACTCAGCAATTTTTTTTTGTAGAAATGAGGTCTTGTTATGTTGCCCAGACTAGTCTCAAACTCCTGGACTCAAATGATCCTTCAGCCTCAGCCTTGCCTGTCTCTTCCTCACAAATTGATGTGGATGATCTGTTGCTGTGGGATTTATCTTCAACATCACCTTGTCCCTTCTTAGAACAAGTTATCCTAAAAATACTAATTTCTTTGGAATATTGTCCTTAAAAACTTTTCTTAGAGCATCAGTGATTTCACTATTTTCCCACCCAAATTTCACCATAAATTTAATTTGTACTTGGTGCAATTTTAGCAGAACTCATGTTTCTCTGATAGAGGCTATTTCCAGACTGATGTCATATCTTTCCTTGTGCTTCAAACTAGATACTGTTCAGACATGTTATAACAAGTTAGTATGAGTTTATTTTGGTGCAAAATAACTAAAATCCATGTATAGTTTTTCATAATACACATTTCCTATGAACTTTCTGAAGAGCTCTGTTATGTCAGCCACTTCTCTAAACACTTTACATTATTTTTAAAATTCGTACACCTATCCTGTAAATTATGTGCTACTGTCTCTATTTTACAGGAGCAAACTGAGGTACAAAAATATTAAGTGAGCTTCCAAAGTTATACAGATAGTACATTGCAGAGTTGAGCTTCAAACCAAATCAGGGTGGCTCTGGAGTCTGTGATCTTCAGCAACAGGTCTGTTGTCTGCCTCTCAAGATGATGTAGACTCAGGGTTAGAAAGACAAACAGACCTGAAGACAGGAGCTAGAAGTCCAAATAAAAATGTCTAGCTGTGTTTGGAAGGTCTATAAGGCAGAGATTGTAGCTCAGTGCTAAGACCTGTGTTTGGCAAATCAAATAATTTTGGGGCAGAATGACAGAGCCAGAAAGAGTCATCAGAAAGGGATGAATCTGAGAAATGTTTAATGAAATAACCAATTTAATTTGCTGATACGCTATACGATCTTGTGTCCCTTATCAATGGGGATACATTCTGAGAAATGCATTGTTAGGTGATTCTGTCATTGTGTGAACAACACAGTGTGTACTTACACAGACCTAGATGGTCCAGCCTACTACATACCTTTGCTATATGGTGTAGCCTGTTGCTCCCAGATTACAATCCTATACAGCATGTTACTGCGCCGAATACTGTAGGCAATTTTAACACACTGGTAAGTATTTTTTGTGCTTAAACATAGAAAAGGTATCATAAAAACAAAACAAAACAAAACAAAAAAGGTACTGTATAGGGAACTCCCCATGAATAGAGTTTGCAGAACAGGACATTGCTCTGCAGTGAGTGAGTGAGTGAGTGAGTGAGTGGTGAGTGAATGTGAAGGCCTAGATGTTACTGTTCACTTTTACCCAACGGACAGTACAGCAAGTTCATTTACACCAGCATCACTATGAATACATGGGTTATGCATTGTGTTACAATGTTACAGCAGCAATGCCACCACGACATGATAGGAATTTTTCTGATCAGTCACGATACTATGGGTTCACATTTGCAGTATATCATTCACTGAAATGTTGTTATATAAGATTGTACGTAGAAAAACATGAAAAAAATGAAGTCCCCATAAACCTTAATATTTTTTCTTGATACTTAAAACCTCTAAGGACTTTTCTTTAATCAGAATAAAATCAACATCCAAAGGGCTTATCTGGCATGCAGTATATAGAAGAAAACTCTTGCCAGAGGCAATATTTTAGTTAAGTGGGTTTTTGAGCAGGAAACTGTTTCCAGAAGCAATATTTTAGTCATGTGGATCCAATTCTGAGGTTGGAGAATTCGGACCAAGCACCATAGGCATAAGGAGCAAACCAAGCTCTCGGAAGATAGATGACACCCTTCTAGCTTGGTGGTATTCAGAGTGGATTCTAGTATGCACTTAGGAAGAGTGATGTAGAATACTGGCTTGAAAAACCTCCCACCTTCCTGCAAAATTTTTTTAGAAAAACAGAGGCTGATACCCAGCAAGCCATGAGAGATTTGGCACATAATATTTACTTTCTACTGCGAGACTTAATAGAAATGGAATGAATAATAAAGTGGTTTATTTCCTTATTGATGACTCAGAGACTAGATGAGACTGTGCTTACAAATACAAGGACTTTAAAAGATGCCATTGGGCAAGATCAGAATTATCAAGGTCAGAGAAGGTGAGGTACCTGGGAACACAGAGGTAAGGGAACACATAAGTGTGAAACTTGAGAGAGAAAAATCTAGGTTGCCTAAGTGCTTGTGTTGTATTAGATGATTGTTCACAAATTATCAGTTTCTTCTTCCACCTTATATGAGAAATATATGTAACTACCTCATTACATGGGGCTTGGCCAAGTGACTTGCTTTAGCCAGTAGCATATGGGCATTTGTGATAGTGTGCCAGTTCTAGTCCTTGCTTTAAGAGTCATCAAGCTATTGTAGACCCTCACTACATGTCTGCCTTTTGCCATAAAGAGAACATACCTTGGACACCACTCTCCAAAATGGATAAGAAACGTGTAGAGCAGTTCTGAATAAAGTTTGGAAGAAATAGAGCCAGGCCAGACTAGAAAATTTAATTCCCAAACACCACAAAGATATGCAATGGAGATCATAACTGTAGTTTCAAGCCCTTGAGTTAGAAACTGATTTCTTGCAGCATTATTGTGGCAATACCTGCTTTATTCAGAGCTCCTCACTTTACAGTATTCTTGAATCTGCACTATCTTCCAAATGAATCCCTTCAGTTCCTCCTATTTTCTTCTGCCATGCTATATTATTTCTGTGACTTTTTTTTATAGCTTTCTTAATTAGAAATTGACAGAGCCACAGAGATAAGTAAAGAAGGACCATTAAATGGTGGTTTCAGCATTATCAAATAGAGAAATAATCCAAACAATAAAAAAGAATAACTTAATTGAATATAAAAAACCCACTTAGCTTAGTGGGAAACATAATACTAAACTATAACTCAGAAAAGAAACCTTTGAAAATAACCTAGAGATTAAAATATGACAATTAGATGCAAGGCAAGGACATGTGAAAATAACAGAAGACAAAAATGTTGGTAGAGCTTTTATGAGACTAGACATATCTTCTGACTCACTCTGCATATATTCATATATATATATATTCCCAAATCCATTATAGGCAAGACATCAAAGTAAGATATTATTAAATATGATTGTATACTTCTTTTCATTAAAATATGTGCCATTATATCTCCTTCTGTCTCTTAGTTCTGCAAATTAGTTTGGCCTATTCTGAAAAAAGGCAATTAATAAAATTTAAAAGCCCTGCAATCAATTTCAAAATCACTGAATACTGTTATTTTCAAAGAAAATATTATCTTTTCAGCTACACCTCCCACAACAAGCAAAATTATTCTAAGAAGCTATTTGACAGATTCTTGTAACTGTGATTGGATTATGACATATCAAATTAGAATTAATATAGCCCTGTGTTTATTACAAAATAGCTTAAACAAGTTTTTTGTTTCTATGTAAAACCAGGAAAACAAACTCTGCTACAGTTAGAACCTTTTTTATAGTACTGGTATTAAATCAGAACTTTGTGTTTCCTAACAGGTGTGTCTTCAAAAATGCTTTCTGCTTACAGCTTTCTAGCTCTACATCGATTATGCATTAAGTTCCCTGTTCTGGTAAATGGCATATTACTTCCCTACTATTCAAATTCTTGGCTAATAATAGGTCATTACTATTTTTTCAGGAAACTAAATCTAGTTAGCCACAAAATCCCTTAGAAGTGTCCTTTTTAGTGTTTTTCAGAGATATTCTTTCCTTTCCTGACACTGCTATCTCAGACCTTTAGCACCTCTTCTTAAACCACTGCAGAGACAACAATGGTTAACGTTCAGCAAACGTTTCTTTTTCTCCTCCCTCCCTTCCTTCCTCCTTTCCTATTTTCTTTTATTTTCTTTGATTGGTTTGTTTCTTTTTTTAAACAAAGTCTCATTCTGCTGCCTAAGGTGTAATGCAGTGACACCATCATGGCTCACCATAGCTTATACCTCCTGGGTTTAGGCTACCCTCCCACTTCAGCCTCCCCAGTAGTTGGGACTGTAGCATGCACCACCACTCCCCCCCAATTTTTTAAAAAATCTTTTATAGAGATAAGGTCTTGCTGTGTTGCCTAGGCTGGTCTTGAGCTCCTGGGCTCAAGCAATCCTTTCATTTTGGCTTCATAAAGTGCTGGGATACAGGCATGAGCCACTATGCCCATCCATGCCTGTGCAGCAAATGTTTCTTACAGAGAATGAATAATTGAATAAAGAAATGGTTACTACTTTTCCTCAAGACTTGTATGATTGCCCATTTAAAAAAATAGCAGTAAGCCCCAAGTCTTTAGCATTATGTTCAAGCAAATGTTAAGGACACCATTTAATTATGTTTGCAATCTTATTTCTCACGATATCCAAAAACATACCTCATTTCTCTCTCATGGGTAAAATGCACCCCAAAAAGTCAATGTGATTCCCTTGATCTGAAATATCATTTTCTAAATTTTCTATTTGAAAAAAATCCTATTTATTCTGTGAGTGCCATCTCAGCTTTATAAAGCATAGTTGTTAAAAGCACAAACTTAAAAGTCAGACTCATGTTTGTTAAGAGCACAACTTTTTTTTTTTTGAGTTGAAGTCTCACTCTGTCGCCCAGACTGGAGTGCCCTGGTCGCTCCCGGCCACTGCAGCCTCAACCTGCTGGGCTCTGGCGAGCCTTCCGCCTCAGCCTTCCAAGTAGCTGGAACTACAGGTGTGTGCTA